>KN473071.1:4005-53580 GCA_000787095.1 Periophthalmodon schlosseri
ACACATACACACACACACACACACAACCACACAACCACACAACCACACAACCACACTTCACAACTGTGTCAATTATTGGGAATTATTAACGGCAGTGTATTTGTATCAAAACATATTCTGGGTTCATGATATATTTGAATAAAACAAAATGTCTCATGCAGGTCTTGCTTATTGATGAAGTAGTTGAAGTAGTAGTTGTCAAATTGTTCATAAATATGTCAATATATTGTGAGGGTATATACTTTAAAGTTAAGTTATATATTTTTTCATCATGGGTTTAGTTGATAAAAAAGACAGATTTATAGTATTGGAATATTTTATTTTTGACACCGATGTTTGATTTGAGTTCTCATTTCTTCTGGTGGTCGGCTGCATGGCCCTAACAAGAAGAATTTTCCCTTGGGGATGAATGAAAGTAATTCTGATTTTGAGATAAATTATAAATTCCTAATTACTTCATGAACAGTGATGGTAAAATAATGTGTTATTTATAATTGTAATTTTGTACGAATTCTTTTATTCAATTTAAAGAAAAAAGCGCATTGGAATACTTTAGATCCAGCCTACAGTGTGTAACCATGAGGCACGGGTAAAGTGTGTTATAAGTATGTACACTTTTCATTTGAATGTCCTCATTGTATATAGACATGTACAACTTAAATTAGAGACGTCACAATGATCCACCCATTGACTTCTTTCTGTAAAATACCAAAGATTTATATTTTTTCAAATGTATTTCTATCAAATGAAGCTAAAATATTCCTGTACCTCACTGGTGTCAGGTGTAAGCTAAGAGCCTCTTAAATCATACTATGCCACAACACATTATCTGATATGCTTCTTTCTTTCACAAATCAATTCCTAAAATATTTGGCGCATGTGTCCGCTGTGCCTCCGATCTCCTCATACAAATCAAAATGCAGGTAATAGTTTCTTCATATTTTTGGACATTTGATGTGAATTGACTCGCGGGCCTCGGTGGTTGGGTCTAAGACAAGCATTCTCGGGATATCTTTGCACATTGCAGCCATGCCAGGGAGCGCTTCTGCAGCTTGTTAAGAGCTGAATGCCTGGCGTGGTTTGGCTCGGGTATATTTTCATTTACTGTGAATGCCTGGCACACTCCGGCTGTATAGTAAGAGCCAAGGTGGGCATAGGAGGCATACTTAGTACGACACTCGTATGTGCTGAAAGAAAACATTCATTAGCACATCTCATTTACATAGCGGCAGGGCGGACGGAGCGCGCTCAGACGGTGTGAGGAGGAGTGATGAAGTTAACACTGCGGCAGCATGTGCACAGGGATGGAGCAGTTAGAGTTAGGACGGGTTTATAGTAGTTTCTTACTAAACTAAGCTAATCTTGATGTACATTTTTACAGTGAAAGAGAGAAACCTTTTAGACAGTGGAGTAGTAATTGGTAGTAATTCTCAAAGTTGTGCTTGTAAATAATTCTATAAGTAGAATATTAGTTTTCTTGCATATTGATAAAAAAAATGATAATAAAATTGATAAGATAAAATTAAATTATATACAATCATTTACAGTGTTATTTTAAACATTACTTTGTTTTTTAGTTGTCATGAATTTTCACATTGAATTTAATTACTTAATTAATTTTAATTAAGTTAAAAGTCTTCATGGTAAAAATTGTTAAAGTTAAGTTAAAATGGTAAAATATTTGAATCAACCATTCAGTTATACTTTTTTTGTAAACAGAAGTAGTTTCTGGACAAAATATATACAAACTAATGTTATACAAAATACATACCAGTTAAAGGTGCACTGTGTAGCTTTTCTTGTAGAGGGTCCACCACATGCTTGTCTCCATGGAAATGTTATTGCTTGGCTTGGAATGTTCCACAGTATGGTATTAATCGTCACACCTGTTGCTGAATGAATGCAAGAAAGATACGTTTAAAACCATACTCCCGACACCCACCAGAAACATTTAAAAACCCTTTCAACAAAATACCTGCCCAAATCCTGAGTTGTATTGCTAATCTTCTAACATAGAAAATCCTCATTACAAGTCATTGAAATGGATGAATTGGCTCTCTTGGTTCTATTAGCGTGTTCAACTACGTGTCTGAAAGTAGAGGACACGTTCAATGTACAGAGGCTGAAAGAAGGCCAAAGGTCACATTTACAATATTTTACAATATATTTATTTCAGGGTCATTTGAGGTTAAACGTTTTTGTTAGAATCGTTTTTAAGTGACAGCTGAAATTCCCTGTGTCTGTATTGGCAAAGCATTAAGTGAAAAGATAGGGGTACATGAACAAGGAAAATGCATTTGAATTAATGGCACTGCAGTATAAAATTGGACAAAATGGATAACCTTCACTGTTTAAAATCAAATCAAACACATCAACCAGGTTCTTTACTGTTTTAGTGACTTTTCATGACCTAAACATATCATTACAGTCCTTGGTTCAAAGCATTCATTCATCGTGTACTCAAAGCCATTAGCCATCAAATATGGTGGCTCCTCACAGTCAACACAACAAAACTGAACAGGAGAAAAAGAGAAAAGGAACATTAGCAACGCTGTGAGGACATATGTGTGGAGAGAAGGGCTTGGGTTTAAGGAGTTTAAACAAGGAGCCTAAAAGGAAGGTTATATGTTGACAAATCATATAAATATGCTGTATTTCTGTTACTTTATGTGAAAAACATACAGTGGATGAAAAGCATTGAAACTTGTGATGAAGTCCTATATGCTAAACTGGAATTTTAACAAATGGTATAATGTTTGTTTCTGCCCCAACAGACTCAGACCACCACCAGTCACACCTTCACTCTCCACATTCATCCATAGGCAAAACAGTGTCTTCCCAAAAGACACAATGGTCTGACCTGGGGTCAAATAACGGCATACCACCCAAGCTGTTGTCTTCCCTGTAACTACTTACTTACAAAAACTTATTGCTCAAACTTGAACTTCGAACAAAACATGTTTGGTTCAATTTGTGACACTTTAAAGGGAGGTTATGTGGCCTAAGCAATTACTGTTTTCCAAAAGCTACTACAATCACAGCTCAACCTGGGTTACCTGACAGAGGACACATTTTTCTCATTCTCAGTATATGGACAGACCCTGCCTCATGTGAAATCTCAGAACCTCCAGAATTTACTCCCTGAGCTGCAGAGGCTGCACTAGCACTGATTCATCATTGACTGTAGGTGCTGTGATTTAGGTAGTGTGTATTCAGAGCAGAGAGAAACCTTTTAGGTCTAAACCTACTGGATTTCAACACTGAAAGTGGCAACCCAAATGAGAAACCCATGTGAGGTTGCTCTTGCTTGCTGATTGGATAATCGTCTTGAGAACCAAAACACCAAATATAACATAACATGAACAACTTTGCCATCATGACCAACGTTTTTGTAATCAAGAATAAATCAGCATTACAATTGCTATATGTAAAAGTTAAATTTGATTTTGTATCTGGGGACACAGTTAGGTCATGTTTATGGAATTTGAATTCACTTACATACAGTTCCTTTAATAATGACACACATGTGCACCTATGCTGAGGTTTGGTCCCTCTCCCTGCCCCTCTCCGTGCACAGGCCTGTGGGTGCTGCTGTCGGGGTGGGTGCTGACAGGACCAGCTGTCTCCTCTTTTTTGCCCTTGGACGTCGCTCATTAATTTCCACCAAAGGCCCCTAGCGACAGCTTGGCCCCATAGTGACCATACTTGGAGAAGAGGTGCTCAAGTATACAGCAGAGAGACAGACACGCAACCACACCCCAAGAGGACCAAACAACAGCTCACCCAATGGCACAGGGACACAATACACACACAGTACAAAGCAGGCTGACATGGGACCACTGGTAATGAGCCACCTATTACAACCACTGGTTCAGTCTATGCAGTAATACAGGAATAATGCCTTTGCAATAAAATAACTGTTAATCGTGGCTGTTACAGGTCAGATCTGTGGAGAGGTGACCCTGCTCACAGTAAGAAGAAAAGTCTTTCACAGTGTTTTGAGCAATAAAAAATAAATGAATAAATGCATGAAGTTTAATGCCATACTGTGGAACATTCCAGGCAATTTTTTTACATCTGTATGGAGACAAGCAGGCACCAGAAAAATTACATAGTGCACCTTTAACACACATTCCCTAATTAAACAAAACGTTGTTGGAAGAGTCCATTATTTTCAAGAAAACACTTTTTTCCACTCGCTGATGTCATGAGGTGGTGCTCCTCCATGTTTTTAAACTTAAATTTTAATTAGGCCTTTAATATGACACTAAATTCTAGCAAAAAAAAGAGGAAATGGCCAAAGACATTAATAAATAATATTTTTTTCATTCTTTTATCAAAATGCTTCCAAAATTTGATTTGGGCCGGCCCTGGTGCCACCCTTAGGCCGCCCCAGACACGCACCTGATAAAACAGACAGAAAAATAATGCATGAGTCTAATGCATTATATGGGACCTACAACTCACTCCCCCTCTCTGAGTTGTCGTTAGCATTAGCAAGTAGCATGGCGGAGGTGGATAGCCTTTTTTCTTCCATTGGTGCTCTTGCTAACAGCTAGTCCCTGAACCCTCACGGCCCTGTATGGAAGGCCATCAGAAGTTATTCTTTCCAAACGGACCCATAATGAGCACCATCAGACATGTTAATAGGTGATCCAGCGCTCTTTCACCAGGCTGCCCTTGCTATACTGGTGCAATAATACATTCAAATGAACAGGAAAATGAATGTCTCTAAATGGGGGGGTGGAAGAATGTGGTCCATTGATTTTAGACTGCGGTTTGTAAATTGAAAGGTTGGTTAATTGTGAGATGTTCAAATATTTCATTATTGGAGGTAAATTTGCTAAATTTGTTTGATTTTTTTATGTTTTATATGTTTGAATAAAAAGGTTATTGTTGTTGTTTTTTTTAAAATAGAGAGAAATGGCATTTTAGTGACACTGAGAAGGGACACGAGCTTTGTACCTTAAACTATAAGAATTCACAATGGGTTTGATTATTTGCAGCAATGTGCCTGTTTATAGGTCAGATCGCAGTTGGGTTAAAGTAGTAAAATAGTTAGTACTAAAGGTTTATTTTTTATCTTTATAATTAACTTCCTCTGCATTCCTTTCTCATCTTCCCTCCTTTCACAAACTAACTTCACTTATATATCTAGAGTAGACCAGTGTTTCTCAAACTGTTGTAGCCTACAAGCTCCTTCTAGTGGCACGTGGGGTCCTCTACATTTGAAATTTTTTTGTTAATTTGGTGTTTTATTGTTTTATCGTTCTTTGCCTATTGTGCCTGTTTTTTTATTGACTTCTGTGTTAAGCATTTTGGGCATCTTAAGATGTATTTTAAATGTGCTATATAAAAGTAAATGGTCCTCTTTTAAGTAACTTCTTAGAACTTCCGTAGCAATGGTATAATTCAATTTAAACCTGGCTTGGCCCTTGTTAGATTTTTCTTGGGTTATACTGAGAACCAAAACCTCAAACTTTTTCATTCATATATTCACCATCTCTCCTGTACATGTCCAAACCATCTCCGTCTGGTCTCTCCTTATCACCAAACCCTCCTCTGACCCATCTTCATCATGAACAAAAACAAGTTCCTCATCTTCAGACAGAGAACATGCACTGAGGCCTCGGAGCTGAACTCAGACACAGTGAAATGTGTCTTGCGGCTGAGAGCAGGCAGGATTTGGCCTTGATGGGACAGAGGGGCACTAAAGCAGGGTCACTCGGGGCATCCCCAGCACAAAACCATCGTCCTGGTAACCAATCGCCATCGAGCAGCCAGCGGTGAGAATGTACCGCCAACCACACCTGTTCAGATTGTCACATCAGTCCTGCACACCCATTCATGCGTTTCAGAATAATGAAACGTTTCCATAGCATTTAACAATTCAATTCAAAAGATACAATATTTAGTTTTAAAGGCGCTGTACCTGATTTTTACCATCTTAAAAACGTGAAAAACAGAATTAGTTCATTTTAAACAGTTTGCAATGGTCCAAAATTCCTCAATTACCTTATACATTATGACCATCCTAATTATTCACCGCAATGAGTTTATAAGTGATGAGTTTTGCCGTCACTGTAAAGCTAATAACAAATATCATGCTAACTTGCATTTCCTGATTATCAAACAATAAAACGCTTTATAATTTGATAGCACCTCAAGAGCTGCTTATACAATCAATTATATCTGTGCTGGAGCAATACATGGGGAAAAAATCAGGTACAGGGCATTTAAATGGTTAATTTCTATGGCAACTGTCGTAATTTTTCAGCATTCATTTGATGGCTTCTGAATTCATCATACAAACCGGCCATAAGGGGTCAGAAATCAAACTCCATGCACGTCCTTACATAAATAAGTGTAAAGGGCATCTGGAGTAAAACACATGCAAATGAATGGCAGAAGAAAGCAAGACTTTTATAACCTATAAAACCAGTCCTTTTGAAACCCATCTGTCATGATTGCACTTGCTGACCATATCCAGTCTCAGTCCATGGGGTCAGACTTTTAGTGATGTTAAAAGTGCCCCGTGTGGTCATTAATAAGAGGGTTAGGTCAGAATCCACTTGTGGAATCCAGAAATATGTCATGTAAGCATTCAAAACAGCAGCTCCACTCAGAGGGCCCTCCTGTCCTAGACACAACACCAGGATCAGGGAGAGAGAGAGAGGGAGTACATTTGTCACGACTCCTCAACTCTCTGCTCAGATACATTACAGCAACAAGTGTGGACAGACAGTGCACAAAAGTCACAGTGTTTTCATATTTATTTTAAAGCCTTATATAAAAGAAAGTTTGGATGTCCTTAAAACCTTTGTAAAATAAATAGAAGGATCCAGAGACTTAAAGTTTATTTACCATCAGTACAGGACCCAGCACCCGGAAACATGAACCCTAAAGACATTGTGATGGAGTCCATTTCAGTCTAGTTCAGTCTAGTCTGGCTATGCTTCCCTTGTAGGGAGTATTATACCTCTGATGATGTAGGCCAAGATAACAAGGACTGAGCTGGAGGTGTAGGGCTGGCACAGCACAGAAATGCAACTTTTCTATGACTAGATGTGTTTTTTTCTTCTATTCTTTCTTATGAAAGGTTTACACACATCCTTTACTGTACATCAATTAACATAATATTTTGTTTTTTGTTTTTCTATACCAAGTGCCCTTCCTGACACAACTCTTGCAATTTAACCAGGCCACACAGACTCTCCATAATCAAAGTAACACATAACATATCAATAATGCATGGACGCCACATAACAGTATAAAAATTGCTTAATGCTGCCTGTGGCCTAAGCTATTTTAAATGACCTCAGACTGGAATCTTTAACTGATTAAAAGAAGACATTGAACCAAAGTACAGTTCATTTGGCCTGAAGCTCTCACAAGGTCATTCCCTAATAAAAAATGAAATTAGTCTGAGCTCCAAATGCAGTCTATATCAAGCAAACAAGAGCAAATGTAATCACAAATGTTCCTATCAAAATTCATATGTTTGAATGACAACAAATGAGTTGTTTTCAGAAGGCAAATGCTCATAGTGTAATCCCTCATTCGTCCAGGTAGGGTCCATAGCAAAAGATGGTTGAAATTGGTTCTGACGCAGCTCTTAGTTGCACAACGTATTCACTTTAAAAATGTTTGTCCAGTTGACAGAATTCAACCTTCATTATAGACTCTGTTGTGTTATTTGGTGTTTAAAGTTGTCAGCGTGTACTCTGATAGCATTCTTCTGCCTGTGGAATGTGTGAGACGCTGTTGAAAATGAGCGTTAAAACATATTTGTGTTTGTTTATTTCGCTCTGAAAAGACATTGAAATAGATTTCTTCTGTGTAAAACGTCTGGTTCAAAAGTTTGATGACGGCGATGGTTACATTCAGTATTTTCAGTTGTTGTTCAAAAGTTGTGTGTGATGTTCTTTGATGAGTTGGAGAAAAAACATGCGATAATGGTGCCAGCGTTTTGTTGTAGGCTAGATCTATTCTCCAGACAATAATTTTATTTAGAATCTTTCACAGTCAGAAAAGAGGTTGTGGGTATGAATCTCTGTCCACTACATTATGTGATTATGTTTTTCATCCAAAGTCATACTTTTTTAATTTTACCCTGTGACCAGTCAGTGTATCGTGGCCAAAGACACAACATCAGAGGTTATTCTTAATGAAATTCTCATAATTAAAAAAAGAAAAAATGGAATATTAAAATCAGTGTCTACAAATGTTATTAAAACATGAAATAAAAAATATTTTTTTAAATTGCCCAATCTGTTGGAACCTTTTGCTGAGTGGATACCTGGCGTTCCTGACAGATTTGTATTGGGCCTCTGTGTTTAGTATTTGAACGCTGGATATTTTGGGTTTTATTAGCCTCGCTGCTGCTGCACTTGTGAAGGAACAGGTGAGCTGCTAACTGGGGTTGCAGGAGAGGACACTCCAGCCACAAAGCAATTTTAGATAAATGTAAAAATTCCTTTTCTTTTTCTAGACTGCTCTTTTGAATATATTGAATTTCATTGAATTATTTTTTTTAAGTGAGGTTAATTTGCAAAAGTTGAAACCACCAGAAATTTTGAATATTTTGAACCAGCTCTTCCTTTGAAAACCTAAAATCATTAAAAGTTTTCAGGGATCAGTTTTGCAATGCCACACCTCATTACAGCAAATTAAAGATGGATTTATGACAACATATGCATGCATTTGAAAGAAGCATATTTCTTTTATAAGGATACATATATGTGTACAACCTCACTGAATATTAGCAAAAATTATCTCTGACAACATTTGGCACTTCAACAAACTGTCCATCAACCCAAGTCTTAATTAAAGAGGATCAAAGATTGATAAAAACAGGACCGTTTTTGGTAAATCATGACTGCCTTCCTGCTGCGTTGCCTCATCAGTGCCTGAATTAGTCCAAGGAATTCTGGGTATAGCTTGTGGAAAAAAAAAAAAAAAAAAATGAATAGCCCAGAGGAAAACATGGTAATATGGAGAGCAGGCAGCATCCTTGTTAAGTTTAAGGCACAAATTTGGTAATGTTTATCTGGCTCTGAGCTAATGCCCTGGTGCGAAATGTTTTACAGTAATTAACCGTGTTTGCCCTGCATTGAAATAACTACCACTGTTGACCCCTGACATCTAGTAAAAGCACCAAACTAGGAGTCATGTTTGACCTTTGACCCCAATGATTTGGGAATCTGGTGTGTGTGGTTCACACAGCAGATTTGTTGTGCTTTTGCCTGCTGGCGATCTGCCTGCACAGCATGTACCGTAATGTGCCAATATAACATGATATAACATCTTATAAGAGCATAACATTGGAAGCCTGGTCCAAGCTGACATTCTCCATGGAACTGACAGATAATAGGCCTGCTGTCTGTGACCTCTGTGTTTGTCTCTACAAAGACTATAGTCCTATGTTAAAGGTGCACTATGTAACTTTTTATGGGGTCTGCCACCTACTTCTCCATGGAGATGTTATTGCTTTGCCTGGAATGTTCCACAGATTGGTGATAAGCAAATCTATCTTGCATTTTTCATTCTATTTTGTATTCTATTAGATGTTTTCACCTCTCCACAGATCTGACCTACTTGTCTCATTGAAGATACTGCAGTTTATTTCCATAATGTGGAAGATATAGCATAATAACATCTTCACGGAGAACAGCAGGTGGCTGGCCCTCTCCCAGATTAGTCCAGAAATGCAAAATGCAATTTACGAGATTCAACAATTATAGTGGACAGAAAAACCTCAGGTTTAGACCATAAACAAACCACATCATTAATGATCTTTGTATGTGTCTAATGCGGGATAGGATAATTAGCTCATACAATGCATTATTCAAATGTTCAGAGTTACTTAAAACATATTAAGGCGTAGCATGGACCACTAGTGTCCAGTAATTAAAAGCCCATAAAGGTGTGCGGTAACTGGCCTGTGATTGGCTGTGGACCTCAGGCTGCGCCACGCGGGGGCTGGAGGGGATTCCTTGTGTGCGCGTGGGTTCAGTGTTGGGTATAGCGCGCAGCAGAGCGGCAGACAGAGCGGTGATCAGAGGCCCTCGGGTCCGCGGCTCTCTCCGTATGTCCCGGGATTATAGCGCTGCTTCTGCTGCGACTTCACGAGCCTAACCCTCATGACGCGTGCCTCTTCTTCGTGAGTTTTCCGCCATGAGCTGCCTGGATGTGATGTACCAAGTATTTGGTCCTCAGCCTTATTTCAGCTCCTACAGCCCATACCATCACCAGGTACGAACGTCCACCTACGGCAACGGATAATACTCTGGATCTACTCCAAATATTTATACTTGCAAAGTGGCTTTAGCAAACTTTTCTGGTGCGTAAAAGTCCTTCGGTGCCTGACCCACCGTGCGCCGCGTTCCTCCGTCCTAGAACGCTCTAAACTTAAAAATATGAATTAAGAAATTGTTAATGAACCAAAAAATGTATTATGATTTGAGTTAGACGTGTTTAAGTCGTTTTATTAATGCTAAACCAGACACGTCCTTCTATTTTTCTCTTTTGCAAAATTACAAAACAGTAGTCTGTGTCTAGAGCACAAAACTTTACTCTTTAATCATCTTGCTATTTTTAATTATTTATTCATTTCCAGGTGAAAAATACATTTTGCTCACAAATGTTTGTTGCAGATTTTTTACTCACCCCCCTTAAAAGCATGAATTTCATTTAAGTTCATCTTAATTAAATTGTTGTGCTGTAAACAGATTATGCCAAACTGCTTAATGTTTGCTGTAGTTTTAGTCCTGGCGGCAGGAGGCCTTCTCAGAGCTGTAAAAGTCGTCTCCTTTTTCCCACTCTCTTTAAAGGCTCTCAGTCAACATGCAGGACATATTTCACATAGTGCCAAAACTCACTTTGTCTGAGGCTGAAATAGACCCAGCATCAGCCGCTGCCTCCGCTATTTTTATTACACTCTGCGCACATTTATTTTCTTATATGTGACATACAGTTTTAGTCTTACATTATCTTCTTGTTGATTTTGATTTGCTCTATTCAATTTCCGACAGTTTTACAAAATATGGTCAAATGATTTTTGGAATCCACTAATTATCCCAGTTAGTTTTCAGATTGAAATTTTAGGGCATTGTTTTGGGAATTTTCTTCATAAAAACTAAGTTAATTGATTCATTTAAGATGCCATATTTTTTAAATATCTGTATAGAGAAATATGAAAAGTGCTTGCAATAGAATAGATATGGAGTGTGAGGTGAATGAAACTACAGTACACAAATTATTTCCAAGTTTAAGAGTCAATGTCTCAACTCTTGACCCTTTTCTTAGAAATAAATAAATAAATAAATAAATAAACTAAGTGTTAAAATTCCTGTTGTGATTTAGGATTCAAATGAAATGATCTGAATAACTATCACTTAAACACACTCTAAAATTCAGCTAATTCCGTCTGACTGCAGCGCTAACTCTCTGGGTCACAGTTAGCCTCTGTGGCACGTCCACATAAACATGAAGGCGTTAAAAAGGGCTTAGTGGGTTTATCTGTCCTACACACCTGCGCCGCATCCAAAAGCACATTCCACCACCGTTGGGGTCAAAGATCAATATCTACTTTGAATAAAAACACCACAAGTTAATTTCACAGTATCTTAACTAATGCTCTGTGACTCTTTGCAGAAACTGGCTTTGTATTCCAAAATGCAAGAGGTGCACCCGGAGAGCAGTGGTCGTGTGGTGGGCTCCTCCAGCGGCCCCCCCAACATTAAAGAAGAGGACAAGGAGCTGCCCCCCGGAGCCGAGTACCTGAGTGCCCGCTGCGTCCTGTTCACGTACTTCCAGGGAGACATCAGCGCCGTGGTGGACGAGCATTTCAGCCGTGCTCTGAGCCAGACCAGCTACAGCTCCACTCACAAGGGCAGAGGTGAGGAGAAGAATACTCAATATCAATACTTGTGGTCATTTTAAATACAATTCTCTCCACTCACACTGGAGGACCTAAAATCTGTGGTGATGCAGTAGGTCACTTTGTGTTGGAGACTCTCTGACCTCAACTTCTGTTGTTCTTCAGTAGTGATTTTTAGCCCTTTCCAACCTGGGTCATAACAGTGTGTTGCAGTTGAAATTGACAAATATCTTTTTCCTGGTAAATTCATAATGCATCCAAGTCTCAAATGTTGCTCATTGGAATAGAAAAAAACAAACAAACATTAAACAAGATGGTTCAGATCTGGACTTAATGACATGAATAAATGAATAAATGAAATTAAACTTTTGCATGGATACATAATAAGCCATATTAATTATAAACTGATATTTCAGCAATGTACAAAATACATTTAAATAAGGTTCTGCACTGATGCACTGAGAGTATTTTTCTTCTTATGAAGGATGGACACATGTGCATACAAAGTATACCTTAAGGCAGATCGTATGCTTGCAATGGTTTCTATGAGGCTTCAAGTTGCCACATGACTTATAGGTCTGTGATCACGTAATTAGTGTGTGTGTGAGTTCACGTTTTCTAAAGACCGTGAAACTTTTTAAGACATTGAAATTTTGACTTTACACATCTGTCTACAGCGACAATGATCATTAGAACTGCACAACCCTCTACTGTGTGTGAAAATAGAGCAATAAGATGGATGTTAGGAAGAGTATGGAGGAGGATGTTAGGTCATGTTTTCTTCCTGCATTAACTGGAAAAACAAAACATTATGAACTTTTTCCCTCTTGTGCGTGTATCACAGATGGCACATTTCCGATGAGCCAGAGGAGTTTCCCGCCCTCATTTTGGAACAGCTCCTACCAGCCCTCCGTGTCCTCAGCCCTGGGCAGTGCTTTGTCTGCGTCCCACACGGAGCTCTCCTTTCCTGGGGACCACTACTCCTCTGCCTCCCTGCACTCCCACCTGCACCAGCCCAGTCCGGAGGCTTGGCACTCCTCCCACCACCACCACCATCACCACCACCCCTATTCCCTGGGGGGCGCTATAGCCTCTCAGAGCTCGGCATACTCTCGGCCCGGGGTGCACGAGATGTACGGGACGGCGTTTGACCCTCGCTACGGCTCTCTGCTCATGCCCTCTGTGCGCTCACACCATCGCCTGGCCTCCAGCAGCTCTGTGCCGGGCCCCAGTGCATCACCCTGTGACCTGGGGGGTAAGGGCGAGTCTGGGGCCGGGTCAGCCTGGAGCGGGGCCTTCACTGGAGCGGGGGACATAGGACTCAACATGGACACAGGTACATGTGATTCACTCATGCTTGGCTAACTAACGTGTTTGGGGTATTATTATTGGGGAATTTCACTACTTACGGACTATGTGCATATGTATGTAAAAAAAACAAACTTAACTCAATAGTAAACCATGGAAAAGTGGGACCATAAAAAGTTGTTGCTTTGCTTTTATTGGAGATTAAAAATAGCTAAAATACATATTGATATTAGCTCAATAGTGTATTGCCTTTGTGTCATTGGGCAAGACATTTTACCAATCTTGTCTTCAGTGTTTGAAAATACTTCAGAATGAAATATTTTTTTTTATTTTATATCCACAAAATTGGACAGTATAATGTATGTGATATGTATATATACTATGTGGAGGTATGTGGAGTGTAGTGAGGTTTAGTCCAAAAAATAGTAAATTGCTAAAGTGAAGACATTTCTGACATCAGCGTCACTAGATAACCACTTGAGCTTGTAAATCAGGTCTGAAGCATATAGCTCAGTTTACCCTGAATGCTGTGGATCAGTCAGCGCTTTGACACCAGCTGTCACCTCCTCCTCTCCTCCGCTGTTTCCTTTCCTCTGCCTCGGGCTTGTGTGTGTATGTGTGTTCGCCGCTTTTATAATCTCTCTTTTCTCTCCTTTGTCCTCACTTCTTCCTGCTTTTGTGTCCTCTGTCCACTCCTGTCTCTCAGGTCTTCAGGCGCAGGATAAGACCAAGGATTTGTACTGGTTTTGAGTCCTGCTTTGAGGGAAGTGTAATGCTCTGTAATGGTCTGCTTACAGCCCTGTGCTACGGAGGACTGTGCGCGTGAGGATGGACGCACACGGCAACAAAAGTGGGACAAAAAGACACAAATGTGAAACTTGTGGACGACATTCCCAAATTGGAAAAAGACAGACAAAGACACATGCTGTCCCTGACCGTGGCCAACTGCGTGGTTCACTGGGGGGACACTGAACTAGAGGAACTTCACACTCTTTGGTTTTACATAGAGTTGTTACTATTATTATTGTATAAAAGTCTCATTTGCATTGAAAGCATGTGTTGAGAATAGCATGTTTACACTGTCAGGGAGATTGTATTTTTTGTCCTTTTTTCATAATGCGTTTAAAGTTGACTGTGAATTTAAAAAAAGAAACTGGCAAAACCTCAAGAGTCCATCTAGTGGTATAGTGGTAACGTCGCAAAATAAGCTTCACTAATACCTGAGGATCTTAGAAATAAATGTTTTTTATTAATTTCATTGGAGCCACTCCCATCTCAACCATTTTGGACAAAAGCGACAAAAACTGGAACAACTGAACTGCGTCATGTTTTAATTCATGTCTCATGGAACATTCTCAAAACCAAGTTGCAAACCGTTTTATTTATTGCTATAGCTGTTACATAGGCTTCATACAACTCCAGCATTTGACTGGAGGACTATCTGAATGTACTTGAGTGTTTCTTCTTTGGCCGATCGCAGCTGTCCGCACCAACTGTCCCCCACCCGTCCAGGACGCAGCAGGGCTCTCAGGACAGACCCCAGACTCTAATGAAGGGCCCTATAGTGGAGCTGTCCCGGGACAACTGCTACGGCGGACACGCACAACTGTCAGATAGTAATAATATGTACCAGCGCAGGCGTGTGGCTATTTCTATACTGGTCAGGAGGTCTTATAGACAAAAGCATGGGTACTCAACAATTGGCTTGAGTTAAAAGTACTCAGGCTTCAAAATAAGGTTACAGATAAAAACAAAATTATAGTAATGTAGAAAGAAGTAAGTATACCATGTTTAATAAGAAAGGTCTTTAAATAATGGTCTTAATATGTACACCCTAATGGCTTTAAAATCACAATTATATTAACACAAACAACTTTACAATCTCACAGGCATCACTCTACATTGTCAGTAGTAAAGGGAACCAGCCACACGCCTCTTGGTAAATTATGACGTCGACACAAACAGAAATAATCTAATCTCCAGGCGCCATCTTTGTGCTTATGTGAATATATAAATATGTTCGAAAATATTGTTCTGGTGTAAAGTCTTTGTATGTATTTGCTGCTATAAAGAAAATGAAAAAAGGAGAACGTGGTTCCATATGTTATTAGTTACATTGTGATTCTTATATAGTTCATGGAAGAATCCATAAACAGTAACTGATTCGGTCTTTTCTGATTAACTTACTCTTTTAACTTTTCTGGTTTCCACTGCTTGCTTGTCTCCATGGAGATGTTATTGCGTTGCCTATACTTGAACTTATCCATGTTACATTTATCCATTTACATGAGTTTTTATTGCTCAGAAATCCCTTGAAAAGATATATTTCTAGCGTCTCCACAGAGCTGACCTGTAACTTGGCCTGGTTGGGTCACCTGCTTTTCTCAGTAGGGATAAACAAGTTTAATGCCATGTGGAACATTACAGACAAAGCAATAACATCTCCATGGAGACGAGCAGGTGGTGGCACCCCCAATCAGAAAAGTTACATAGTGCACCTTTAACTATGGAGAATGAGAGCTGCTCTGGGAACTATATTTGTATCATTGCGAGGAAGGACCGGCGCCTTGGTAGAGATCAAACCAAAGTATGACTTCACTTTCACATATTAGTACACCTATTATTTGTCTCCCTTTAGAAGTTTTGCGCTATAAAATGTTAATCACGAGACTCTTGGGGAAAGTTCCATACACTTATTGTACTGATCCACACTGACAGACCGACTGGCCCCTGGAGATGCCTCTCATTATCCACATACTTGTACAGGGTTAGGCAGAAGGCCAGGCCACACGCCACCAGTACAGTTACAATCACATCAATAAACAGTCCAACCATTACGACCTGGGCAGAGATGATACAGTTATTTTCAGTTCATATGAGCATTTTGCAGTCGTGTCCTTAGGTAAGACACTTCACCCAGCTTGCCTTCAGTGCTGCAAGTGTAAACGGTTACTTAGTTTAAAGGCACATTATGTAACTTTTCTGGTAGGGTGTCTGGGTGTCACCTCTTTGCCTGCAATATGGCATTAAATGTATCTGTCTTGCATTTATATGTTTAGTACCATGAAGTGGAACCCCCCTCACCTGAAAAGTTACATTTTTACAGTACATTGCAACCGTTCTGCAAATTTGAAGAACTTACTAAGAACTTTATATATGCTTGAGATTTTTTTTTTCTTTGCCCATATAGGCTTTGTTGACCAGGACATATGCAAGCACGAAATGGGGAGTGAAGAGCGGGGAGGGACATTCACCAAATTGACAGAGCCAGGAATCGGCACACAGCTCCTGCTAAGACCACTAGACTAATTGTGCAGCAGTACAATGTTGTTTAAAATATCTACTGTAGTTCAGGGGTAAAGGCTATTTTCATCAAGCTTCAGTCAAATTGATGAAGAATGTAAAACTATATAAGTGAGTGAAGTGGGCACAGATCATGCTTTGATAACTGTCACTCCACCTGCTTTAAAGGATGGAACCAGACAAGGATCTTTAAAGTCTCATTTTACATCAGATTATGCGAGCTCCCGAAGCACTGTACAGCCACTGTTTGTTCACACTCGTCTTATTCACAAGTTTCAATTTGAACCAAGGTTAAGATACGTCTTTATGCAGCTGAAATATTTCTTGATAAAAACCATTAGCGGAGCGAGGTCAGATGTAAAGTCTTTGGCACTTTTCAAATCGGTCAAGAAATTACTTTTAGTTAATGAAACAAGTTCAAGATGGAAAAACACGTAATGCTATTAATTATTTCTGAATGAATTTATATTTATTTAAGATGTGTTATTTCAAAGTAAATAAATAACTAAATAAATAAAATAAGTATGATTATGTGAATTAATTACAATTTACAGAGTTCTCTTTAAATAAGCAAGGAAAATACTGCTATACAATTATCATGGAAAAACATTTGAGTCTATGTTTTTTGTAGATGTATATAAAATTAAAAATGCAGTTTCGGTTTTAAAAATTTTGTTCGTCTGGATTGTAACATAGGCTATTTAAAAACTGGCTTGACAGAAATACAAGGAGATGCTGCCAACCAAAAATGAAAAAAAAAAAAAAGGTGAAAGATTATTGCCTAATATACAAATGTATTTTTCTCAATTCTAGATAAATAGTTATTTTAGCAGGACTGAGGCTGGAGGCTTGCTCTGTTCTTTCAAATAAAAATGGTATTCATTCAGCTCTTTTTAAATTGAGCTGTTCTTTTTATTACAACCTTGAAAAATCATGGCTATTAATCTTTTGATGCGTATCTCAAAATCGTGTTACTGTTTGTTTCTATTTTGTTAAATTAGCATGTGCTGAAAGCTAACTGTGCTGCGCTAAGCCTTTGTAAATTACCTTAAGCCTTAATTAGCCAAACCTTTACTTAGCAAAACAAGTGAAAGTTGTTTATCATTGAGCCATGTCAGTTGATGAATTGGTCACTTGTAGCTAGTTTCAAGCCAAGCGCACACACTTTTTGGACGCTCTAGTCTCTTATTTTGCCATAATTATTGGAAAACCTGAATGTGTTCACCATGCTAACTGTTTTGGAGGAGTGTATCGTTGCTATGCTAATGTTTGACCTCATAGTCTGCTAAATACTGTCAATAGAGCTTGGGCTTTTCTGATGTCCTCACTTCAAACGGCCACCATCACACTTTTGGACACTGCGTGGTATTTCTTCTCCCCAAAAGAGTTGTTACAAAGCGTGGTAAAAATGTGGGGAATGCTAAGTACAATTGAGGTTCTTTTGTTAAAGTGTTGTTCCGCACCGTCTCTCCTGTAAACCATGAGCGAGGAGGAGAAACCTGATCGCTCACTCAGCCTGACTCTGGGATCTGATCCACAGACAGCACAGAACTCCATCAGGGGCACTGTGTCTTACACCGTGAAGACTATGTGCCACTTTAGGCCCCAATTGATGTCGGACAAATGGCTTTTATTTTCACACAAATGCTTCTCCCCTAATCAAGGGAGAACATAATCATAAAATAGTCATGCATAATGTTTTTCTCTATAGTCTCGCTGTTTAGGGCAATAACGTTTTTAATGAGGAATTTACAAGTGCTGCAGTATCCAACTTATGATTAATGGTGATTCATTATTTCACCACTCATTGAAAAAAGCTGACTCGTACTGAACGAGAATGTGTTAATGTGTGTGATTTTGACTGGTGTTATATATAATTTGCACTCTGATCAGTATGTGGTGCTGCAATGGCAAGTGTGCTTTAGGTGCTAGCCTTAAGACGGTGCACCCAGAGTAAATGTTGAGTGGTGTTGCTTTGGAAAGTGCACCCAGTCTAAATGTTTGCTATTATGCTAGAAAGCTAGTGTTGTTACATTAAGATGGATTCAATACTATCCACTGCTATAAAAAAAAGTTTTGTTTGTTAGCTTATGTCACCAAATCCCAAAGCACACACAGCTGGCCCCAGCCTGGACCTGACACTGAAGGTTGCACTAAACAAACAGAGGTTTACCTGGACAGGTAACATGAGAGGAGAAGACCCCCCAGTCCTCCCCTGAGTCCTCCTCTCCCCCCTCTCCCCCCTCAGCATGAGTGCATCCTGGGCCTCGGGCAGTGGGTGTTCCTAATGGAGCTCTGTAGGTTCAGGAGATGCGGATGAGGAGTGATTGGTCAGGTGTGAAGACAACAGATCTGGTTGGACAGGTGATGTATGGCTGCGGCGAAGGCAAAGAGAGCGCTCTGAAAAAGTGGTTTAAAGGATTTGGTAGAGCTTTTCTCCAGCCTCTTTCTGAGTCCTTCCTGAGACACAGGAGCCTAAAGGTTACACATCAAAACTTTACCACAGATTAAACAGAACCTGCCTGCGAGGGGAGTGTGAAACGCGCACATTTATAACTGCACACTTACACAGGCAGTCACAAGCCAAACCAAGACAAAAACTTGTAAATGATTAAATATTAAAACATAAGGTCACACAGCCAAACACAAGCTTTCTGTGTATTGTGTGGCTATTGTCCAAAGGTATACTGGCGCTGGAGAGTGGGCAGAGGAGGAACAGGTGGGCATAGCTGCTGTCTGCTGGAGGAGATTGATAGAGGCGTGAGTGCTGGCTCGGGGTATTCTCTTACAGGACGGCTGAGAGGGGGACAGCTGGAACCCCCTCTCTGCATGTGCAAGATTTGTGCGCCATTGTTCACTGTCTGCTGAGATGCTGTGTTTTTATATATCTCCTGAGACACTACAGGAAAACAAGTAATCCGAAATGCATGGTTAAAGACGATGATGGTGTGTCTGATTTAGCCATAAAATAAATTAAAACAAATTTCTTGATTTAAATTCATGTAAAAAAAATACTTCATGTGTTAACTTGTCTGGTGGTTATTGCTTTGCCTGTAATATTCCACAGTGTTAGAATGGAGACAAGCTGGTGGTGCCATTGGGTTACAGGTCAGGTCTGTGGAGAGAGAAATGAAGGTTTTTCAAGGCATTTTTTTATCAATTGCTAATTACAAATATTATTACAACGAGCATAGCATGATCATTATTAAACAATTGGCAACCTCATTTGAATGGAACAAATCTTGAATGTGCTGCAAGACAGAAGTGGAAAGTTCAGTTATAAGTCATTTTTTTCTTGTTTTGATAAGAGTGCTGTAAAACCATGTATCGTGAAGTCTCCAGTCTAATCACACTCAGAAGCATAGTGCAATACAATGGTCCTGTCAAGGGCGAGTCACTAAAGTTACGGCTTTAATTAAAGGGAAAAATACACTCAGTTCCACAAACAATATTTGAAAAAGAATTAAGAGCTGCGTCTGATCGAACCTCCTCTCTGTCCATTACCAGGGCCTTCTACTGCACCGCGGGAATTGAAATAGATGACACATTGAAAGAGTGATAAATTAGGTTTTTCTTGTTAATAAAACAAAATGGCTGCCATCTGACTCAAGGGCTTGATCTGACAGCTGAAAGCAAAATAGTGAGATGATCTTGAATAAAATGAAAAACTGTATAGTTAGAGGAGCGCATTATACCTCTAAATGCTTTTGCTATCTCTAATTAGCTCTAATATTTCTGTACTAAGATTTTCCAATGAAGTTTATACTGATTTAAGCCTTGGCAAACAGAAATTATTTTGTCATGAAACCACATTGCCTTTAAACCAATCACATTTATTACTACGATTATCACTCAATAAGTGAAGTGGAACATAAGGTGATTTCAGTGGGGATATTGGGATTGAGTATATAATTTCAAATTATAAAAAATGAAAAGGTGTGCGGCAAACATACTTGGCATTTTTAATGAATACAATCTTGAAGGTTTTCTGATGACATAACATACCATTCTGATGACATAACATTTTATAGAGCAGCATAACCATCCGCCTCCCCATCCGCCTCCCCATCCTCTCCATCTTCTTTTTTACCATATATGTATTATGTTGGGCTTTATAAGTTTAATGCAAAATGAATTATTTGTTGCATGTCACTCAATTATGAGACTAAACTCAAAACGATTATATTGTAAATCATTTAGTAAGTAAGCAATTTTAAATTTGTGGCAGTTCTTAAATCTGCAGATGTCCCCATAGAGGGCAATGAAATGGTAGGATAAATAAGAGGACAATATTATTAATTGGAGAACTTATTGAAAGTGGGGTTGAAGGCTGGGTCACTACAAAATTCAGTACAGATTGTGTATTTTAAGTACTTTATGAATAAAGCACAGAGGTGACCTGCATTTGACCTCTTGTTCATCACAGTTGACTGTATTTTCACCCATAGACATTACATAACTGTTCAACTGTTGATGTATCATTGTAGGTTAGTTCTGGTATTTTTAGAGTTAACATTATTATTGTATGACCCCAGAGTTGTATCATTTTCCTGATATTCTTTGTGTGATTCTATTAGTCTGGATAGCTGCATATTCACAGATACCTTTTTGCTGTCTAAACATGGACATTTTCAAATTTTGAAAAAAAAAAAAAATTAATTTGGGATTTTCATTGATTGACTGATAATTTGATACAGTAAAGCTATATATATATATCTCACCCCTTAAGGGATCTCTGACCAGCCACATCATGGTCACTTACTCAAAGCGCAAATCTTTTCTGTCTGTCATTCTTGAAGTCACTTGAAGATGTCCTATGTTTCCATGCTGACATAGGGCATTGTATCAATCTTTATATCAATCTCGAGATCTATTTCTTCATAATATCACTAATTTCTTTAATCCAAATATGAGAACACAGCAAAAGTGTCCCAAATATCAATCATTGCAAGACATCTACACGCCATTTATTGAAGACTAATTTGTGCAGTAAATTCTTCTGTCCAATATTAACCACAACTATAGCTACAGTTAAGCATTACCAGAAACGGCTACTTTATTTAAAACAGAATGAATGTTTAAAGTTAAACTGAGTTTTGAAAATGTACTCAAATAACTGCACACTTTTTCTGCACCGCTTAAAAGACCATCCATGTGACCAACACTAGCACCCTCTGCTGGATACTTCAGGTCATTACATGACTCTACCTTTTAATGAATAAGCCTACCCCTGCATACCTGCTTCTTTGATTCTTTGCCCTCTTCAAATATTTAACCACTAAAAAAAATACAATAAAAAATTGGAGTTTTGTCTGATGCAGCAAACAGTTATAGCCTATTTCTTTATAAAAGCAACAGCAGTAGTAGGCAACAAATTGCCCATTAGGCTAATGTTAATTAGGTTACGCTTAGCCTTCGGTCATTTTGTAATTTGTATCGTTTGGACATTGTTCCTCCTTGGCTGAATATTAACTTCACGTATTGATCCAAACAGATTTAGGGCGGTGTGCTAGGTCAAATAAGTGACTAGGTTAGCACAGACCAGCCTGTGTCTGAAAAAAGGACTGCAGCGAATCTAGCCAACACATTTCCAACAATTGTGAATTGTCAAAATTCATGTTATAATTTAAACAATGTTCATGTATTAATGAGCAAAATGTCCACTTACCAAAGGACACTTCACTTTTACTGTTCTTGAATTCCTTCAGTGGGCCTAGCCTAGACTTAATAATGGGCTAATTGGCTAAAAAGGCTATTATAGCCTACATTGCATATCATATTACATAAGATTATTGCTAAATGCTACTTAAAACTTACATTAATCAATGAATGTATGTAAGTATGTAGGTTTTGTGATGTCTTTGGTAGAATATTTTGTAGGCTATTTTAGAGCAGGCATTTGATATGAGATTTGATCATCCTTAAATTTTGGAAGAGACTGTATGGTCCATAGGTAGAGCTACCTAGGCCAGTGTTTTCAAGGAGATATGTTGACATTTTGATAAGAACACAGTGGTCACATGATTTTAAATGGTTAAAGTTCAGGCAAACAATCAAGAGATCTGACAGTTACATGCCAACCCTCCAACTTCAGTGTCACCTCCAGCCCATCATCAGAACAAGGTAAGAATCATACTACTTTACAAAACTGAACCATCCAAAAGTTACTAGCTTCTTTGTTGTCCTTGCGGAGCCCGTGGTTGACCAGTGTCGGTTGTATTGGTGTCCCTTGAAGTGAAGTGGACCTAGTGCAGAGCCAGGAGGGACCTCTGGATGATGATCTGCTGAGGCATCACTATGGACCTGTACACTGCAGCCCTGTGTTTCGGGGCCATCCTCTGCTCTGGTGAGACATCATGATACAACATAAGAGTAACACGACAAAATGTTTTAGCAGTGGGCCTTTGAATAACACTAACACCAACAATAACTCCACTCTACCTCTTGAGCCAAAGCTGCTTCAGTTTAAGAAAATCATTAAACCATTGGCCAACAAACTGGTATAGAAAGTCTTATCATTTTTATGTTCAGAAAAGTTGAAATGCCACTGGTGTACTTTACACTTTACTCAACAGTGTGTCCCAAAGAAGGGGCTTGAGCAATAGTGGAAATGCAGTGTGGGTCAACAAACAACTGAGGATTTGAAGTGTACAGTACTGAAGTTCAGAATGTTCACCTAAGCAAGTCCTTTATTACAACTGTAAGCCTGTATCTGTAACTGAAATGGAAAAGGGTTTTCATGGTTTAATAGGACATGGCTGAAGGCCAGACTGGACTGTGTAGCTCAGGGTTCTCCAACCTTTTTCCTTTGTTGAGCTACCTATACAAAAATGTCAGAGAGCTACTAATTTGAAAGAGATTAAAATTGAGTAAAGAGTAAAATGTAAGAGCCACAGCAAGCCTTAGATGGGGCAAAGTTAGATGTCTATAAAACCTACACCACCTACATCAGTTTATCAGTGCAAAAAATTAGGTATCTAAACGAGACATTTTTGATGGTAATAGGCATTTAATTACATTTCAGTGTTTCAGCACAATATGTTTAATTCAGAAATCTCTTGGCAAGCTACTTGCACGGCGTGGAGAGCTACGGGCAGTTCCCGAGCTACAGGTTGGAGACCCCTGATGTAGGTAGACTGTACAGGTGTACAATCCAGAAGCCACACCCAGACAGGAAGAGACAAAACACAGAGGGGTTGCTGTTAAAGGGCCTGTATCTGAGTTTAACTTCCTCTATTTCAGGAAGAAGCCCTTTACTCCATACAGTATATTGTAAATTTATTAACTAAATTGCATACATTTTAAATGCCATTGTGTTCGATGAAAAGAACCATAAGGAAGCAACTTGCAATGATGGACAATTTTATCAAATCAGAGATGGACCATGTAAAACTCTGCCTAGTCCAGACGTGGTACAACATTAGAGTGAGAGCAGGGACGAAGTGAGACTAAGTGGTCCTCCATGTTCAAAATAGTTTCGGCCCTTTAAACATTTCAGTGTAGTTTCTGCAGAAATACCCCCCTTTTTTGTCTACATTTTATTAAACAAAAAATGAACGACATTTGATTTGCAACATGTCTTTTTCTTTTGCCTCTTTGGTCTACATAATTGTTAGCTTCATGCCCAGAGACCTGCAGTAATTTGCTGCTTTTCTGTTGTTTATCTCAGTGAGCGCTTCAGATATAGAGGGTTACACCAAAACTGAAGGTGCTTGGATCCTGTCGCTGCATAAAAGGCTGTACTCTGTAAACACAGTGGCCGAATGTGCCGCTAAATGTGATGCTGAGACTTCCTTCACATGCAAGTAAGCTCCTACACACAATGATAATCCTATAATGTGCTATCACTGTATTTACATACGTGTTCTTCCATACATGTGATTGAACAGGTCTTTTATATACGTGGAGAAGGACCAGGAGTGTTGGACCGCTGCGGCCAACTCCAAAACAGAAATGGTCCTGAGAAGAAGCAGTACTGCATATTATGAGAAAAAGGGCAAGTTTTAAGTGCTTCATTTATCCATTATATCCATTGTATGAAATAGCTAGTATACTCATCACAGATCAGTACAGGCATGCATCTGTTATAAACTCACTTTGCGTGTTTTCTATAGAATACCTTCTTGAGTGTGTGAATGGAATAGGGACAGATTACAGAGGGACTAAGGCCACTTCAAAATCAGGAAAGATCTGCCAGCAATGGGAGGCCAAGACGCCTCATGTTCCAAAGTAAAGTCATAGTGTACATGTCTATATTATTGTGAAATGCATGTCCTGTCTGTTCTAAAATCCTTATGTTGTGTAGTATCACACCCCAGAGCCACCCTCGGGCCGACCTGATCTCAAACCACTGCAGGAACCCAGACGCAGACAGCGGGGGGCCCTGGTGCTACACCACAGACCGCGCCACACGCTGGGAACACTGCAACGTGCCCAGCTGCACAGGTAACACACAGGCCTGCTGAGGAGTCTCTAAGCTCAGCAGCACTACCAATAGGAGAAACATTAATAGAAGGTAGGTTATTCATTTAATATTGACTAAAGATTGTGGGTGGTGTTACTTTTCGGCAACTTGATTTGTGTATTACATTTTAATTTTGCTTATACCGAATCATTTTGGACCAAATTAAGTAGACTTATTGATAAAGACATGTGGTCTAACAGAGGAGTGCATCCAGTGCAGTGGTGAGAACTACAGAGGGAAGATCTCCACCACAGAGAACGGCTTCAGCTGTCAGCGCTGGGACACCCAGAAGCCACACAACCATGGCTACATCCCCAGCGCGTCAGTCTGCAGTACTGCTACACTGTAACTATGTAATAATGGGTCACCTGTAATTTAAGTGCACTCTTCTTTCCTATGTAGTCTCCCAGATAAGTATCTGGAGGAGAACTACTGCAGGAATCCAGACGGAGACCCTCGGCCCTGGTGCTTCACCACTAGCTCCTCCAAACGCTGGGACTTCTGCTCCATCCCACGCTGTGGTGAGGAGCACTCTGCAACAATATCACACTTTAGACTGACCTAAATGTAGGACTGATTGCAATAGTATTAAAGGAGTCCACTGTGCTTAATGCTGTGGTTGTGTGCAGCCTCAGAGCCCCCGACCATCGTGCCGGAGCTCACATGTGCTTCAGGAGAGGGCACTGCCTACAGAGGAACCATCGCAGTTACAGAGTCTGGAAAAACCTGCCAGAGATGGTCCTCCCAAACACCACACAAGCACAACCGTACCCCTGACAACTATCCCTGCAAGTATGTGTGCAACACCAGTCCAATCTCTTCAAGTTAGTACAAATCTAGAGGAACAGACAAATTGTGTATAATTTTACCATAACTCTTTGAAACTGTTATAAATAATAATTACACTGCCCCAATAACTTCTTATTTGAATGTCCAATACACTTCTTTTCCCTGTTTTTTACAGAGGCCTTGACAACAACTACTGTCGTAACCCGGACAACGAGAGACAGCCCTGGTGCTACACGTCAGACCCCAACACTCGCTGGGAGTACTGCACGGTGCCCAGCTGCAGTAATGCCCCTGGGCCCCCAGGTAAAGAAGTGCGGATGGTAAATGTTTACAGTCCTCATGATACTAAATGTATGTGCCCACTAGATGAGCCGGTGATCCCCCCTGACGAGGAGGACTGTTATGAGGGTGACGGCAGCTCGTATCGAGGTGTCACCTCCGAGACCATCAGTGGAAAGAAGTGTCAGGCTTGGAGCTCCATGACTCCACACAGCCACCAAAAGACCCCTCAGGACTTCCCCAACGCGTGAGTGCAGTACAAGCATATAAATACACGTATATATACGAGTAAGTATATAAGTATATAAAAAGACTCATTTGTTTATTCTTTTGTGGATTTCAGTGATTTGAAAAAGAACCTGTGCAGGAACCCAGATGGAGACCGGGCTCCCTGGTGTTACACCATGGACCCTACTGTCCGCTGGGAGTACTGCAACCTAGATAAGTGCTCCAGCAAAGGTCCACCCAAACCACCCAGACCCACCCAGACCCCACAGACGCCTACTGGCCCCGAACAAGGTATAAGTCTCCAAACTCTCCTCACATTCATTTAGGAGAATCACTGAAACAATGCAGACCAAGTGAGTTATTGATTTTGACATTTTTAACCACTGAAATTAATAGATATTTGCTAAAATATGTAAAAGTTTTAGCACCTAATTATGTTGAGAATTGTGACAGTTGTGCAAAGGTTTTACTTGTTTATGTACAATCTGTGGCTTATTGAGTGATTAAATCTGAACATATTCAGACTGTCACATTTCTGTTAATAGACCTACTTATTCAGGGTAACACTTCAGAAAAAAGTAGCTTGTAGTTTGTACTTAATTCTATTTTCTAATTTCAATGTTAACGTGGGGCACAGAAACCTGCACTTGCTGATGTCACCTTTTTCTCAGTTGAAAAATAAACTTGACTATTCATAATTGTGGGACATTATGTGGCTTATGCTAACACTTATTAATATACATTATATGTACCATTATCGCAACAGGATCCTGTACTAGACTAGTCATTCTGTTCCTGTGCGTCTCTTAGACTGTAAGATTGGAAATGGAGACACATATCGGGGTCCCACATCGATGACTGCGGCTGGAGTGACCTGTCAAGCCTGGAGCGCTCAGACCCCTCATCAACACAACAGCTTCACCCCAGAGACACACCCCACCAAAGGGCTAGACGGCAACGTAAGGCCACGCGCATCTACATTTGGTATCTTCATATCAGTGTTACGGGACAGCCAGTGTTTGGAGAGCATACAGTGAGCAGAACTGGAAAATGTCAGTGCTCCTTTTGGAGTTAAAAGATTAGCTAAAAGAGACATTATGTAAAATTGATTTTCATTTTAAGGTTGTTGTAATGTGTTCCCTCACCCTTACTTACTTACTCAGAGCTTTAGTTTGATTAATTCATGCAGGTTTCACTAATCCTGCATTGTTCTGCATTTGAGTATCAAGGGCTCAAAAATAAATGATGCATAATTTACAATCCACTCCTTGCACTATTTCTATTGTTAAGCCATTTTAGATCAACATTGCAGTTTACAATGACCAAAATGTAAAATTATGATGAGAAGCAGATTTGGTTTTGAAATGAACTTTTTCTCCCCTCAGAGTTGCAGAAACCCAGACAATGATGTGAACGGTCCCTGGTGCTACACAACAGACCGCACAAAGAAATGGGACTACTGCCAGATCCCAGACTGTGGTGAGTAAACTGCCAGTGTTAAACCATTTATTCATCAATTTTGGCAGTAGGACAAAATGATACACCACCCTTTCTTGAATGTTTTTTCAGCTGGTATGAACTGTGGGACCCCAGTGGTCAAACCAAAGAGGTGTTTTGGCCGTATTGTTGGTGGCTGTGCCTCTAAACCTCACTCTTGGCCCTGGCAGATCAGCCTTCGCACCAGGTGAGTGTCTGTAGCAAAGGAATCATCTTTTCTACAATCTCTATAATTTCAAATTGAGCCAAAGAACAGGTCAGAATTACGTCATTAACATCTTGACATTCTGTTCGCTCAGTGTTTGTAATAAATGTAAAGAGCTAAGTATGGAAGTAAGTGATACATAAAAATGTTCTTACAATCCAAATTTGTAAAGATTACATTTTTGTTGTGGTTCTCAAAGGACTGGTATCCATTTCTGTGGCGGGACTCTGATTCATCCTCAGTGGGTGCTCACAGCTACTCACTGCTTGGAGAGGTTGGTCCTACTTTAATTACACATTTTTATTATTATTTATTTTAAGTCCTTATAACCCTTTACTAAGTATATTGAGTGTGTATGGCTCTTAGATCAAAGCGTCCTTCAGATTATAAGGTGCTGTTGGGAATCCACACAGAGCGCGCTGCAGAGCCATACAAACAGGAGCGCAGGCTGGACAAGATGGTCCTGGAGCCTGGTGGTGCGGACATCGCCCTGCTCAAACTGGAGAGGTACAGGAAAGATAGCCCTGATGAACTGTTGTGGTTTGAGCCCTGTGTGGAACAGATGATTGCATGGGTAATGCAGAGGGAAAACTTCTATTAGTCGAATGAAGGAACTATTTGACGTGATTAATCATTCATGTAAATAGGGATAATCACAGTGTGCTAATAGGTGCAAGGTGACCTACCAAGACCTACCAGCAGCTCCAGCAGAGCAATATTTACAAGAGAAGCTTCCAGACGAGGTGGTACTAAAGATCTTCTCCTACCTTTTGGAGCAAGACTTGTGTTGCGCAGCATGTGTGTGCAAAAGGTTCAGTGAACTTTTTGCACATAGTCTTTCAGTTCTGAAGGACTATGCAAAACATTACTCGGGTCACAATGAACTTAACCAATAACAGATTCATCCAAGTAGCTTCTTCAGTTCTGACACAGCTCTGAATGATGAATAGTGAAACTTATTCACTGTAAAAACTTTTATCCAGTCAACATAATTCAACCTTTTTTTGCTATTAATACTCCAATTATCAAATATGAAAACTTATAATGCATTTTTTGAATGTACACAATGTGACAGCTGAATTTTACATTTATTAATAACTATAAAATGATTAAAATTTCCCATATGAGATTGTAAGCATATTGTGGACAGTAAAGGCCTTATAAGCAATACAGAACATATTTCAGACCAATACAGAGCAGAGAAGGTCCATTTGCATTCACATTGATTTGTTTACATTTGTATTTTGAATGTCCGTATTGAGATAACCTTGTCTGAAGATAGTGAATTCATGTTAATCAAATTTTTTTTTAGCCCTGCAATAATAAATGACAAAGTCATTCCTGCCTGCCTGCCTGAAAAGGACTTCACTGTTCCGAGTCGAACAGAGTGTTATGTAACTGGATGGGGCGAGACTCAAGGTAAATTATTTGTCTTTGTGCCTCATTTTTAAAAAAAAGATGGATGACTTATTGCCGTGCTCATGTTTAGACACTGGAGACGAGGGTGTGCTGAAGGAGACTGGCTTCCCTGTGATTGAGAATAAGATCTGTAATCGTCCATCGTACCTGAACGGGCGCGTCAAAGACCATGAGATGTGTGCGGGAAATATAGAGGGAGGCACAGACAGCTGCCAGGTAAGGTTAAGGTTAAAGGAACCGTATGTAAGATTTTGACTTTGAATTCCATAAACATGACTTAACTGTCCACCAGGTACAAGACAGACATGTTCAAATCATAATTGCAATGCTGATTTATACTTAATTATAAAAACCTTTCACATTGG
Organism: Periophthalmodon schlosseri; assembly: GCA_000787095.1. NCBI lineage: Eukaryota > Metazoa > Chordata > Actinopteri > Gobiiformes > Gobiidae > Periophthalmodon > Periophthalmodon schlosseri. Next base: position 33,744 of record KN473071.1, read on the forward strand.
CCAAAATTTTTATGTTGTAATTTGGTGTTTTGGTTCTCAAGATGATTATTCAATCAGAAAGCAGAATGAGCTTCAAATGAGTCATTTGGGCTGTCAGTTTCAATGCTGAAATACAGTTGGTTAAAACCTAAAATGCCTCTCTCTGATCTGACCTGCAGTAAATCATTAATCAGTGCTAGTGCAGCTTCAGGTTAAAATACTTGCAACCCAGGTTCAGTTGTGATGGTAATACTTGTAAGAGCATAGGCTGCATACAGTTCCTTTAAGGTAACATGATCTACCTTTATAAGCTTGTGGCTGTTTGTTTTGTCCAGGGTGACAGTGGAGGTCCGCTGGTCTGTTACGCTCAGAACAGGTATGTGGTGCAGGGTGTGACCTCGTGGGGCTTGGGCTGTGCCAACCCAATGAAACCTGGAGTCTACGCCCGAGTGTCCAAGTTTATCGACTGGATAGAGAGAACCATCAGGACTAATTAAAACAGCTGGCACGTTACTTTTAGAATAAATGGGATTTTAACACAGATTGCTGTTATATAAAAGTATTTGTTTATGTTACTCAGCCAAATAAACTGTGGTGGTATTAGAAAAAACAGAAGTACTATTTTTTACTTTAGTAGATTAAGAACAGTTGCTGCACTGTAAGTAATATTATTTGAAAGTAATAGTACATGTATAGACTTATCTTTACACAGTTGAAATTTTAAATTCAGCACAGTATACAGTCAAAGCTTTCCAATAAAAGCATAATTTATTAAACACAGAGTTACAAAAAGACTCCTCACTCACACATCCACATTTGTGTCTGCTGCAGCGTGTTTCAGCATTTCCATTTGAGGATTGTTTTTTCTGAATGGGCCAAAAGGAAGCAAGTAAGAAAAGTAGATAACAACATTTTAACTTAAACAGGTCTCCCCTAAAAGTGCTAAATTATGAAAACTCCAATTGCTAATATTCTAAATTTCTAAAATGACTCTTACTTGTTTGGGAATTCTATGTCATCAATAGTTTCCGGCAAAGGAATGCCTTTAGTCTCAGGCAGAAACAAAACCAGACCTCCAGCTATGACCGCTATGGCTCCTGTATCATAGAAAAGAACCTTTGAACCCACCACATCTTTACTGTGTTTACACAAAGACTTACCAAAGATGATGAGAGGCAGCTCGAGCCACACAGCAGCGAGTCTGTACAGGATGAACGGAGAGATAATGCCCCCCACGTCACATATAGAGGAGCAGACAGACACGCCAAAGTTTCTGAGGAAAAATACATTTATATAGCAAACCGTTCATAAACAGTTTGCTAATAATTCATAAACTCTTACTTTTCTTAATTGTGTAAACACTTGACTTTAATATGATTGGTAATTTGGCCAAATTTAAAATTGCTTGATTTCTTAGTTTCTTAGTTTTACACTATAGACCTGACTAAGAGACATTTGGGTGAAGTTTAGTTGCCACACAGTTTGACTCCAAATGGTAACAAACAGGAGAAGAATAATGCAAGATTTGACATGTATAAACATGTTACCAGTTTCGCTCAACAGTATTTTCAAAAGAACACATTTTTAAAATACATTAGTGGAACCTCACCTCACATATGTGGGGTAGAGCTCAGAGTTGACAAAGACCACCATTTCAAAGGCCATGGTGATACCAAGGCGACCGATGCAGGCCACTGTTGTTTTGAGCCAGGACACACCTGTAAACAGACAATGAACATTTAATGTACACATAGTCATAGCACATGCAGTATACAGCAGGCATTGTATCATTTGTAAGTGTCTGTGTGTAAGTTGCAGGACTAGGCACGAGTAGTGCTTAAGAGGCCGAGGAGATTTTGTAGATGTGATGAAGTAATTTTAATCAGACATTGTCATTTTATACCCCTTTTTACCTATAAAATGTTACTTTGCCTGTATGGAATGTTCCGCAGCATAGCATTAAACTGATCTTATAGCTATAAACATCCCTAAATCATGCTTGCCTACTGTGATTGGGCTTGCCTTTCCACAGATCTGACCTGTAACTTTGCCTGGTGGCGTCACCTGCTTGTCCCCACCGAGAAATTCAATCTTAATACTGTGAAACATTCCAGGCAAAGTAATAACATCTCTATGTAGACAACAGATACCAGACCCCTCACTGCACCTTTAATTTAAAAACATGGCTGCAAACATGCTGCTTTTGTCACCAGCCTGATAGGACAAGAAGGTCTAAATTGTTCCCTAAAAGGACTTACTGTCAGGGATACAGGCAGTGATAAAACAAGATGCTCCTGCCACAAAGTTAGCTGTAGCGAATGGGAGTCGTCGGCCGATCCTCTCGATGGTGAAGAGGATGAGGAAGGCCGCGGGGAATTCCACCAGACCTGAGATCAGGAAGTCTATGTACACATTTCCTTCTGTGATGCCCACCCTCATGATCAGGCCCTGGTACACCAAGGCGCTACAAAACCTAGAGGCAAAGTTTATTGAACAAATATGATCAAGATTTACATAGCAATAGTAATTAAAGCTGCAAGCGGCGATGATGACCTGCAATATCCCTGCTACACTATTGTTCAGGCCTCAATCTGTCCCTTAACTTAACTAACCCACTGTTTATTACATGGAAGAGCTGTACACAGAACTAATGTAAGCATGAGCACTTATTTTTTTGAAATAGAGAATAGAACAAACAGATTAATTGGAGTTGACTTTTACTCCAAATCAATTTTAGGCTTGTCTCATGAAGCTTTATCACTATTTCAAATTACTTCAGTTACTACTGGCTGGGGTTAATAATTCTTACCAGTTGAACATAAGAATAAAAGTGTGCTTCCTCATATTGGGAGTTCTGAACAAGTCCAGGAGAGACGCAGAGGGAGAGTCTCCAGGTTCATCTGTCAGTGCCTCGAAGGACTGACGACAATATGAAATCATTACAATCTTACAGTGAAATAATGGTACACTGCTGGTGCCGATACCTCTATGTTCTTCACTGAAAGATTTTGCTTATTTTCTTCGGCAATTTTTTTGGTGATCTTCAGAGCTTCGTGTGTTTTGTTCTGGGAAAGGAGCCAGCGTGGAGATTCAGGGACGAACCTGGGAAATAAACAAATGTAGTAAAACTTGCGTAACAATGTAGATATGAATGATGTATTTAGATCAATTTCACAATATTGAGGTTCACGCAGAGATGGATTCTAGTCTCACCAGTAGTAGGAGAGGAAGAGGAGGTTCGGAGCCGAGCAGACCACGTGAAGCCAGCGCCAGTCCGGGATGTAATAGGCCAGCAGCGCCATGGCAACAATGCCCACACTGATCACCATCTGGTACAGGATGCCCACCAGACGCCTATACTCCAAACCCACCATCTCTGTCACTGCAACGAGCACAGGGGATATCAGGAAACTTTTCACCAACTCAGTAGTGAGATGTTATTGCTTCTCCATGGATGTTCCACAGTATAGTATTAAACCTGTTCCTTGCATATATTTTGCATATATCCTGCATTTATTCAATTACAGCTTTTTATTGCTGTAAAAATGTCTTTAAAAACATGCATTCTTCCTGTGACCTGGACCGCCTCTCCACAGATCTGATCTGTGGCTGGGTGGCATCACCTGCTTAGTATCACCTGATACTAAGAAGGTTACCAGGAAACACAACTGGTAGTAGCATCGTAGGTTAGGTTGTAGTAGTGTTTAAAATGTCAGTAGTTATAGTGGTCTTATCTAAACAAGTAACAGTAGCAATCATGAGTGTAATAAAAAATATCATTTTTAGTAAAGTCTAAAGAAGTCAAATGAATAATGTATAAATGCATCTCTTACACAGGACATAGCAGGTCATCCAGCTGCCTTTGATCCCTAGTCCGAGGACAGCCCGGAGCACGAGGACAGTCAGGAAGTTAGGAGCCAGAGCAATAGATGCGCTACAAATCACACTGACAATATTGCATAAGAGGAAACAAAGCCTCCGCCCAAACCTATAACCATGACAGCATATAGAGAGAATGAACAATGTAAAATGTTACAATGATAATGTGTTCATTATTAAATCTGTATGTTCTTCATATTAAACTATAATACAGGACAACATTGCTAGCAGGGATCATGTGTTTTTGTACTTGACCTAACTGGTGTTGTCCCACCTGTCAGCGATGTATCCAAAAACAAAGCTGCCGATGAGAAAGCCCACATTGAGTGTGGACTGGTACATGTCCACCAACCATCCATCTGAACACACCAGGTCAAACTACAGCAACACACAAAGATTTAACACAGGCCCATGGTGACATTATATTGTATCAAATAGACTAATAATACTATGTTGAATAGATGGAATATGGTCGGACCTCTGTGACAAAAGACTTCCTGCCTTCATAATTGTACTCCCAGCCATTCTGAAGAAAGAAAAAACAAAAACATTCAGGGCATTCAGGGGGCGCTGACACACTGGCTATGTTTGGAATTGACTTTCAAGATTAAAGATTGACATAACGTAGAACACTAAATGTTTATTTTATTTGTGGTGTCAGCTCATCCATTGGTCATTACATTTCATGCTCAGGCAAGGTAATTACTGTTATTAATGTTCATATCTTGATCATGTAGAGCGTTATAACACAAATATTTTAAGACCAAAATGACGAGGCTCACTGTAGCAGTCACAGAGAGAGGGGTGACAATTTTTCAATGTAAAGTGAATTGGAGCCAGAGTCGATGGAGCCGGAAGTGAGCCCATGATCACTTCTTATTTGGAACGTGGCGACTAGCAGGTTAGCTATGTCCATTTATATACTGGTAAACAGTCTGTGATTGCCACTGAGTCACTATTGCCAATTTTTAAAAGCCATATACCCAACTGGAAATTTAAGATACCTCCACGAACCCATTCTCTTTCTAATGAGAATATTGATAAACAACTGTCTGGAACAGCCCTCAGTTCATACTTAATCAGGGAAAATGGCGAATCTTGCCACTGTACACACAATTACACAATCCCCAGTCCAAAAACATGCACTACTGACCTTGCATTGGGTGAGAGAGGCCCCCCTCAAGTCCAGGTCATGGCTCTGCTCACAGCTCAGAGCACTCTGGTTCAGCTCCACGTCGTACTGCAGACAGGAGCTGGGCTGGAGCTCCCCCGATACATTCACCAGAGGCACGCTCCTCCTGACACTGTCCTGAAGAGTCCATCCACAGGCCTGCCTCTGCTCCTGCACCGCGGGCTGTCGACACCAGTGAGGAGGAGTGAACCCCTGGAACACTATACCCACATAGACCCAGGCCATGGACAGAGACACCAGGCACAGCAGCAAGAAGATCCGCTTTTGGGCCCGTCCGAAGGGTCCCACCTCCACCAGGATGTCATCAAAGCACACCATTTCTGAGCCCCAACTAACTGAACAAAGTGTAACTGCAGGTGCTTAAGTTCTAGAGCAAAGAGGCACATGTTACTGTTTGATTAAGTTCAACAACATGAACATGGTTATTCAACAACTTTGTAAAATGTTTGTCTGGTTCTCAATGCATCAAAATAATGTCCCTTGAGAACTACGAATAAGATCTCAAAGAAGGACCTGATACCAACTCTATATAGTCTGTTTGTGACATAGCTGTGTTGTGCAAATATTTTTACAGAACATATTAACAATGATAAAAAGTAAAGTAAACAGACTACTAAATTCTCTTAGAGAATTAAGATGAAGTTACTATAATTTTATGCATGTGCAATGGCAGCACAGCATTTGAAATTAAAAACAAAAGACAAGTTATGAATAAACCATTACTTTATTTAAGTAACAATAAATAATACAGTCCTTTACATCATTTGTGTGTTGTGTGTGTACATGATACCTTTTCTATCACTTCCATTTAGTTTTCTCATTAAACTCCAAAGTTATATTATATTATTGGGTTTAAACAACAAAAACATAAACCTTCTAGGTTTATAATAACACAACCTAGTATAATAACACAAAATAAAACAATTGCATAACAGTTATTCAGTGTAGGATACAGGCCTACACTCATTTAAAGGACTTGCTATATCTGTACATAATAATTTCACTCGCACCATTCACCAGTAACATTACTTTAACAGCAAACAGTTTAAAGCTTTTGAAATGGTGGTAGCCCTGTGATGTTTTGGATTTGGTGTTCCCAGTACATTGCACATACTGTGCCGGGTACAAATGAATGATATGCCCACAGACTTGGATTACAAACTGGCTTGTTTGTGGAAGTTCAAATCGTATTTTAACAGAAATGAATGATTTTAGATACTACTTAGTTTGGAGATTAAACTACTGCCGGGTTCTTGTTGTTTGTGACGTCGTTGGTGGGCAGCAGGTTGAACAGATGTCCGTTCGTCTCCTTCTCCTTCATCCTGAATAAAGGACAAAAAATACTGTTGATATATAGGTAAATATTACAGTCTAAGTTAACTCTAGTAGTGTCAGCAAATGCTGTGATTTGTACGTTGATTTGGCAAATGTTTTTAAAACATGCCCATCAAGCTTATAAAACGAATCTGGAGCTGCTTTCAGTTGTGGATTTGAGATAGAATTTATTTATTTATCTTTATTTATACAGGGGAACCCAATGAGAGCATGTGGGCTCTCTTTTTCATGGGTGCCCTGTTTAATATACAATAAGAACAATTTAGTACAATTACATTTTTTTATTTTGGTGTTTACAGAGTAGAAATGAGGAATAAGAATGACCTTTAGCACCAGGATGCCACAAAATATTTATTTTTTTTTTTCAATGGCTAATTTATTTATTTATTTATTTATTTGGTTGGGACATTGTGCGTTAATGAACAGACATGATTTAACATGAGCGTAAACACGCCGGATTATAGCCAAAGGCTAATTTCCATCCGTTGTCCCAAGGACTGGGGTCACAAAAGGGTCAAAACATTAATAATTAAAATAACAATAATAATAAAAGTGCACACTACACTCATTACACAGTCCACTCATTACACAGTCCACTCATTATACAGTTCCCATTATTGCACCATCCAAGATATTTGCACATTACATCATTGCACAGATCCCATTGTTGCACCATACAAAGTATTGCACATTCCATTCATTACACAGTCCTCATTATTTAAGTCAGTTTGCCCATCAATTCAAGACACTTACATTTTCAAACCCACCCCCCTCATATTTTGCCCGTACATGCAGATATATCTCTATAGATAGGTATTTTGCCTGTACAATTCTGCTCTGTGTTTTGTGATAGCAGAAACAGGATTTTGCTTAATGATACACTGCAGATAAATATGTGATATCTGAAAAACTGTGTTTTTATTATTATTGTGGTACTGAGTTTTCAAAGCCTTCAAATCGAAATCGAGTGACAGCAGGACACTAGTAAGATTCACAATTATTGCAAACCAACTTGCTACAGTAGTAGCATAGTAACATAGTAGCAAATGTGTATAACTTGAGGTATATGAGTATAATTTTGGTAATGAGCAGGAAGCTGTTACCTCTCTGGGAATTCAATATCGTCTATGGTGTCGGGTAGTGGGACCCCTCTAGTCTCAGGAAGGAGCAAGACCAGAGCACCAGCCAGGATCGCCAGGGAGCCTATGGACAACAACCAGAGAATGCTAGGACAAAAGCAACTTTAAATTATATAACATTTCACATTATTAAAAGAAAATACCAAAAATTATGAGGGGCAACTCGAGCCAGATCACAGCTAATCTGTAGAGTAGGAACGGAGCCACAATGCCCCCAACGTCACAGAGGGTGGAGCACACAGACACACCAAAGTTCCTACTCAGAAAAATGAATGAATCACTTTAAAATGTAAATAATGTATGCTACAAAAATTAATGTTTTACCTGACAAATGTGGGGTAGAGCTCTGTGTTCACAAAAACTACCATCTCAAAGGTCATAGTGATGCAGAGGCGACCAATGCAAGCCACTGCTGTCTTGAACCAGAACATACCTGAAAGAAATGTTCAAACTGCACTAGTAAATGTGTGCACTGAAAAAACATGAGATTTTACAGAAATCATTCTTAAATTAACATTGAATTCTGTAATTACTCAACATGGAACATTCATTGAATGTAGTACATAGAGTTTCATGTAGCTTACTTTTAAATAAATACGCTTTATACACAATTGTAGTAGTAGCAGTATTGCTAGTTCATGTATTGTGTGCTTAATAGGTACTGCAAAGTAATGCACTCTGGGGCCCCGTGGGATTGCCAAGGCACTGCAAGAAGACCCCATACATTATATTACAAAATGCATGAGGAAATTCAAATTTTGTAATTGGAGCTCATGTCAAAGGAGAAAACAAGAGTTATGTATGTAACTGAGGTTCTTTGAATTCCGGATACACCTGGATATCTACATGTGTGCGCAACATAGGTCGAGAATAAATACCAACAGTCACATCGTGGACATGGCCTGGGTGACGTCAGAAAACCTATATATACCTGACGCATCCATTACACTTCTTTTTCTTCTTCTTCTTCATTACACTTCTTTCGAAATGCACTCACAATAACTCAGAGTGACAAGAAACTGGCGGTCATCTGGAATTCATAGAACCTTAGTTACATGCCTAATTCTCATTCTATTTCATTCCTTCTGACCGCCAAAAAGCGGTGCTTTGCACCTGGATGATTTAATACCAACAAAGTCATGAGGAGTCCACACTTACCAAGATCAATTGCAGATGGTAGAAGCAGACAAGACGACTAGAGCCACTGGATGAGGCACAGCCACATTCACTCTGTAGAAGCGAGTGAAGGTACAGGAGGAAGCCCATGTAGCTGCAGCTCAGATATCATTCAGTGGCACTCCCCTCAGCGCAGCCCAGGAGGTGGAAATGCCCCTGGTGGAGTGGCAAGTAACTTTGGGAAGCTGAAGACCCCTGGATTCATATGCCTGTAGAATGGCATCCACATCTGTCTTGCAAAGACTACCGGTCATGTCAGTGTAAGTCCTCAACATATAAACAGGACACAATAGCTGGCACCGGAGCCCCCGAGCTCAGAATGTTGGGCTAACAAAGTAAAAAAAGTAAAAAGCAGAGACTCTTTTAGGTAAGAAAGATGGATTAGGCCACAAGGTGACAGCAGACCCATCAGAACAGCGAACACAATTTCCAGCAACTGACAAGGCATGGAACTCCTCAACCCACTTCACAGAGGAGATCACAAAGACACCTACCTTAACTGTGCCCCATCCCGTGGTTCAAATAGAGGGGAACATAATCTTTCCAGGACTAATGGAAGATCCCATAAAGGCACTCGAGTAAGTGTTGGAGGCTGCAGATGGAGAACAAGGAATGTGACCTCACCAACTGACCATCAACCAAGCAATGGTGGGTTGAAATGGCCGCAACATCTACTTTAGTTGAAACAGAGAGACCCTTCTCATATGGTGTCTGAAGATAGTTCAGTAGTACTGGTACAGAACAATGTTCTGGGTCCACACTATGGGTCTCACACCAACCAACAAATAGTGTCCATCTATTGTCATACAGCGCTCTTGTAGAGGCAGCGCAAGTGTTCAGGATTATCTGCACCACTGCCCGGTCACAAGAGGTCAACATGGAGTCCGGCCCTTCAGTGGCCAGAGATACAGGTGAAGGTGCTCTGGGTAAGGATGCCAGATGCTCCTTCCCAGCTGTGATAAGAAATCCTTGCTATAAAGGAAGATCAAGGTTACCGGTTGAGGAGTTTCTGGAATATGGGAAACCATATTCTCCCTGGCCAATTAGGAGCCACTAACAACACTCTGTGATTGGTCCTGGCTACACAGCATTAGCAGCAGGAGTGGGAAAGGAGGAAATGCCTACAGAAGGCACTCCGGCCACAGGTGTGCTAGTGCATCCTGCCCAAGCAGACGGAAAACCACAGTCGACAATGAGTTGTTGTACTCGATACAAATAGATGGATAAGAGTGGCAGCCTTCATCCTGAACATCCACATGATCTGCACCACCTGCTTTGGAAAAACAAGGAATCTGATGCAGCAATGGACATAGCATTTTCCTGAAGGTGATTAGCACTGAAATCAGTCTCATCACCATCATCATGAGGGGTGGGGCCAGGCACAGTGGGGAGGAGCCAGGCTGCAGATTAAGGAGCAAGGACTTAATCCAAGTGAATTCCAAGGCCAGTGTCCACCTTAGTAGATAATGGCTAATCGTGATAACTTCTCTTGGCCGCAGGGGTCTCTGTGATTGGGCGCTAGGGTCAGTTTAGGCATATCACACTCAACTCCAATAGCAACTTCGACCTACTGCTGATACGAGAAATGCAGAAAGAAAAGTGTAATAGGTGCGTCAGGTACATATGGGTTTTTGGATGTCACCCAGGTCACGTCCACCACATGACTTTGTTGGTATTTATTTGTTGCTATTTTTTCACCACCACTGGAAAAGTTTGTTTTAGTCCTATGTGTAAGAATAATCAAAAAACACATGCTTTGTTATAACAAGATGTTATGTGTGTGCCCTCCACTATTTGATATTGGAGAACTTTTGTCGCTGACTATATGGAAAAAAGGATGGAAAAGATTAAAGACACCTCCTTTAAACTAATGCATAGAATTGACCCTACTAATCAATTTATGCTAAATTATATTAAAACAATTGACCCTAACTGCACTTTTTGTAAAGAATTCCTCGAAATGATAAATAATCTTTTTTGGAAATGCACTATTACAAAAACTTTTTGGAAAGACTGCTTAAAATTCATAAAAGATCATATTGACCCAAATTTTTCATGACAATTTGAACATATAATTTTTTTTACATGATAAGAATCAAAGAAAAAATATCAGTTCATTGAATTATTATATTTGGCAAATTTTATATTCATAAAAGTAAACTTTCTTCTACCTCTCTGTTTTTTCATATATATATCTATATCTATATCTATATCTATAGATATAGATATAGATAGATATAGATAGATATAGATATATAGATATATATAGATAGATATAGATAGATAGATATAGATATATAGATATAGATATATAGATATAGATATCAGACACATATTGCCAAACCAGTTTAACCAGAATTAAACTAGACTAGTACCAACCAGGACATTCATTCATTGCTGATTTCATTCATCTGCATGATTCTTAATTCATAATGAACAAATTGTTTATTAAGTCTTTGTTCATGCATTATTAAGGTTAATTAAGGTGTAGTTATTATGAAGTAGTACGTTTTTTACAAGTAATAAACATATGCTTTGCAGTTAACATGCATTTAAAATATTGTGTACATGGACTTGATACTGTGTCCAGGACTTACTGTCAGGGATACAGGCAGTGATAAAACAAGATGCTCCTGCCACAAAGTTAGCTGTAGCGAATGGGAGTCGTCGGCCGATCCTCTCGATGGTGAAGAGGATGAGGAAGGCAGCGGGGAATTCCACCAGACCTGAGATCAGGAAGTCTATGTATACATTTCCTCCTAAAATACCCAGCCTCATGATCAGGCCCTGGTACACCACTGCACTGGTAAACCTGCAGGGGAATACAATGGGTTGTAATGGTATACTGCAAAGGTTCAAGTGAGCATAATTAACTGTGACTTTATGTACAATTGTGTCCTTCTTTGGGTTAGTACTAGTTTCAGCCCTCATGGTATTGCCCTAGTTAAGATGTGGTTTAGCCCTAGTTTAGATTTGGGACAGCCCTGTTATAGACCTGGTTTAGAACGGGGTGGTACTCAGTACTGGTACTTGGTGCGAAAAGTTTGACATACTTCATTTACAGTGTACAGGCAATGCAAGGTGATGTAAGAAATGGCTTTTTATAACAAAATATGCCTAGGTAGGGTCTATTAAGACGTATTAAGAATAATTACAAATGCTGCAAGGTATGGTATAAGCTCAATAGACAATATATTGCACTTCACAATGTTACCACTAGGTGTCATTGATGCTCATTATATGTTTATGGGATCAAAACCCTCTGACCACATGTCCATATTGTAATGACGAGGAACATACCAGTTGTAGCTGAGAATAAAAGTGTGTTTCCTCATTTTGGGAGTGCGGATCAGGTCCATGAAGGAGGCAGTGGTGGAGTCTGCTGCTGCGTTATCATCTGCTAAAGTCTGCACAAATACTCAAAATTAGTGGAGCTGATTTGAAAGTATTTTGTAAACATTGTGTACTGTTTACTGTTTGTGTATTATACAGATTTATACATAATGAACAAATAGTTTATTAAGAAGGGGTTAGAGTTAGAGGTTAGGATTAGGTTATTAATCCTGAATCATTCTTAAACTGTTTGTGTTATTTCTGTTCTTTTATATTATCTTTTTATATTATCTTTTATTTTATTTTGTACATATTATTTGTATTTATTTCATTTATTGCGTCAAAGAATAATTTAAATATTGTGGTTAAATTTGCAATATACACTTCCCACCCCATTCCCATGCATTTCAGAACGTGTTTGTAGGGACCTAAATTACAGGGTTAGCAGGTTTTATAATACTTCATGAAAATAAGACAACAGTTCTCTGCAGTGGATATCACATTACCCAAATGACTGGAGATTCACTAATTGCAACAATTACAATCCAAATTTCATCCCAAATGATAGGTAAAATAAAATCTTATCTTGTGATTATTGTTTCAGGGATGTAAGCCAAATTCCAGTGTGTTTTCTGTAGTGTTGGCTGTGCTCCTCTGACATGACCTTTGACCTGGCTGTGAGTGCAGCTGTGGGTCCAGCCGTTTGTACCTCGATCTTCTTGGACAGAGTCATCTTGTTCTCTTTGGCCATGGCTTCGGTGATCTCCACAGCTTTGTCCTTTTTGTTCTGAGAGAGGAGCCATCGTGGGGACTCTGGGATGAACCTGCAGCAAAAGATACGATCAAGTACAATGCAACAGGCTGATGCAATGCTTTTGTATTGAGTTGGTTTGTGTGATCTAGCGTTGTCATGTAAATACATTTCAAACTTGATTTCGATACTAGGGAATAGACTCGATACCGATTCTGATACCACAATGATAGTGGTGTCGTGTAATCCCTCAGTCGTCCAGGTAGGTTCATAGTGGTCCATGGGCGTATACTAGTCCATGTGGTCTTATACTTGTTCTGATACAGCTCAAGATCATTCTAAAGCTATTCAGGAAAGGTTCATTTCTGTCCTGTGAATGTGACTTTTTTAATATCGATACTTGCTCAAATGAGTATCTGGTTTTGAGACTAGTTTTAGTATCGATCAGATAGAGGTTAGTTTAGGGTTATAGAAGCAGATAATGAGAGAGACAGAGATAGAGATAGAGAGAAAGAGAGAGACACAAGGAGGAGGGTTACTCAAGGAACTCAAGAAGGGACATCAGTTGTGAAACTCACACAGGCAAATGTATATAAATATAAATAATTTTAAAAAAAGAATACAATTATTTCTATTTGTCTACATAAAAAACAACAACATTTATATAGAAGAATAAACAAGTTTTATTTGAGAATATCTGGGAGCCTTTTTTTTCTAAATGATTTTCTGTTGTAAAGTTCAGTTATTGTGGGCACTGTGTGTAAAATTGTACTTGGTTTTAAAAGAATATACATTTTTAATTTTTAATATATTTTAATAAAAACTATATTCTTTCAAAACCAAGTACAATTTTGCTTTGTAGAATTTATAATAATAATTACTACTACTACTAATTGTATTGTTTTATTTATTATTATCATTATCAGCATTGTAACCAATTTATTTCATAGTTTTAAATTTTACAGAAATAACTCTATTCATTCATCCATTGCTTTGTGCGTGTATTGTTGTCATTTAGTCTCACCAGTAGTATGAGAGAAAGAGGATGTATGGGACGGTGATGACCACTTGTAGCCAGCGCCAGTCTGTGATGTAGTAGGCCAGCAGAGGTAAGAGGAGGATCCCCACACTGAAGAACATCTGGTACAGGACCCCAACTGTGCGCCTGAACTCTACGCCCACCAGCTCTGTGACTGAACACACAGCGGGTTCTTAGCTTCAGTCATGCACGTGAGCAAAAGCAAATAAATATATGTATCTCAAGAAAGAGGGAAAGTGTAAATATAGTACTTTAAAAGGTACTTTAAATATGTTGTGTAAAAGTTAAAGTATTGTAATGGTACTATAATATATTAAAGTAAAGCAAAACAAAAAAATACAGTTATTGGGTAATTAAATGTATTGTAATGTCAATGTATATAAGTATAAGTAAAGCAGTGACTACACCTTAACTAGCCTTAATAAATGAATATGAACAAAGAATGATTCAGAGGTTAAGGGCTTAGGGTTAACAGTTAGGGTATTACTTAAGTATTTAATAAGCCTGAATTGCCAGGTAAATCCAGAATATCTTCATAAAGTATTGGAGAGGTGTGTTTTCAGGATCCCAGATAAAAGCCCGAATAATTCTTCATAAACTACTTGTTCATTATGAACACAGTCTTTGTTCATGCTTTATTAAGGCTAATGAAATTGTAGTTATAAAAATGATTACCCAAAATGATTTGGGTAATAAAATACTGTGGATTTAATATTAGAAGTTTAATAGTTTAATACTATTAGTAATGATAGTAGTGATAGAAAATAAGAAGCTGTAATATTTAAAATAAATAGAAATTTTGCGACAACATTTGTTGAAATTGCGCTCTTAACCTCTACAATCCAAGTATAATAACTATCCATCGAATGATGAAAAGTTAGGACTGTTGCCATAGCGTTTAACAATTTAAAACAAAACTTCTTTTGAATGGTAATAAGTCCTCTCCAAAGTGTCTCCTTGTTTACCCTGTGACTGGTCAGAGGACTGCTCACTGTGATTGGCTGAAAAGCTGCTAATAAAAAGTAGTCATTCTCTTACTGAGCACGTATCCTGCCACCCAGCCTCCTTTCACCCCAAAGCCATACAGCGTCCTGAACACCAGTAAGGACACGTAATTGGGTGCCACGGCAACCAGGATCCCAGTAATCCCATTCAGCAGATTGGACATCAGGAAGGAGAGTTTACGGCCAAACCTGCACACAAGAGGGAGTCAAGGGAAATACTACTACTCCTATGTGTTGTGGATCTAGTTTTAAAGATAGAAAATTAGATACACTGAGAAAAAGTAGTTCAACACAAGGCACAATCTGGCATCAAAAGGTCAAAAAGTAGTTTTGGTGCAATTTAAAGGAGCACTAAGCAAATTTCTCATGGAGCATCCAAGAGGTTTTTGCTTTACCAAGAATGTTCCACAGTATGGCTTTAAACTTACTTATATAGCATTTCTTTAACTGCAAATGCTTTTGTTAAATGGAAAAAAATGCACTCTGACTGTAAGCGGGGTCACCTCTCTATTGATCTGTAAGTTACCTGCTTGTCTCCAAGAAGCGCTTTTTTTTTAACACAGTCACAAATTACAATGATTTATTTATCTTTATATTAATATGTTGCAAAACATCTGTACGCTGGCTACATTAATATGAAATTATTATAAGATTTCTATTATTTCAAATACAATACAAGTTTACCTGTCAGCCAGGTATCCAATAGCAATGCTCCCAACGAGAAAGCCCACATTGAGAGTTGCCTGATACATGTCCACCAGCCATGCATCTGAACACACCAGATCAAACTGGAACAAAAAAGTGAATACAAGTTACAACAACTGCCATTGTTTTACATACAAATATATACTAGTGCTACTTTCAGTATGACAGGGAGTGACTTTAATCCAGGTTTACGGCTCAAGTTAAGGGAGTTAAGGGAGTGTGTGAGGTGAGGCAGGATTATTTAAGTAAAAAGGGAAGTTATTTAATTGCATGTCCTTCTATATTTGTGCATTGGAGCAAATATAAAGTAATGCTGCAACTTACTTCAGTGACAAAGGACCGGCGGCCCTCGTAGTCGTACTCCCAGCCGTGTCTGCAGGTGCTCGTGGGGCTGTGACTCAGGTCCAGGTCATGGCTCTGCTCACAGCTCAGAGCACTCTGGTTCAGCTCCACGTCGTACTGCAGACAGGAGCTGGGCTGGAGCTCCCCCGATACATTCACCAGAGGCACGCTCCTCCTGACACTGTCCTGAAGAGTCCATCCACAGGCCTGCCTCTGCTCCTGCACCGCGGGCTGTCGACACCAGTGAGGAGGAGTGAACCCCTGGAAAACTATACCCACATATATCCCAGCCCATGGCATGGACACCAGGCACAGCAGGGCGAAGATGCGCTTCTGACATGGGCCAAACTTGCCCACTTCCTCCAGGATGTCGTCGAAAGTAGTCATGGCTCAGGGCAGAGGAGGAGATGCTGTGGCTGAGTGGGACCGCTGCAGAATGAGCCTCTGCGTCTCCAGCCCCTGTCCCCAGTTTTAACGGGCCAGAGGAGGGCAAAGGTCCAAACAGAGCAGAGCACAGGGGCTGTAAAACATTTAGGCAGTAACTCATGCAGCGTCCAACAATGACGACAAAGACAGAACATGAGGACATCCCCAGATAATCAGTAACAACAACAATGCACCTATATGTCTGACAAAATAATCCAAATGAATAAATAAAGTATTGTTTAATATATCACAGAAATGTGAAGAATTCAAACCCAGCTGGTCTACAGAACAGGCATCTTGATTCCAAAAAGTATTTTTCCATTTTAACACATTATTGAAGGGCCCATTGATGGGTGCTGGTGGACCCAACAGTTACTATAATAAGGAAAAGAAGACAAGAGAGATCAGTACGTTTTACTCGCGAGGAGAACAGACAGAGAGGAAGCCCCAGTACGTCACCGAGTACAGTCCACTCTGTGCGCTCTCAGTTCTCTGCCGCTCCAGCTCGCTTTTTATTAATTGTTCAGGCCCCTAGTTACAATACACCACTGTTGCTTAAAGGGAGGGGGGAGACATATGGCAACAGTGGAATATTACTGACTGTATTATCTATATGTACATATAAGGCACTAAGCTGAGCTGGCTAGACTGTGAGATAAACACAAAACATATTCTTTCACAGGTGGTTGGAGTCGCGTCATACTCCTCCTTTATCTTTGTAGTGGTAGCCTTGTAGCTCTGTAATCTATGTCACCGGCCCCCTGTGACTCAAAACACATGATTAAAAGCATTTTATAACAACAAGCATAAATGAATATAAATGATAAAAATTGTACAATTACTTTAACACCCATATTACACTATTTTCTGATCGGTTATAATGTTGTTTCCTCATCAAAAACATATCCAGAGTTACGTTTTGTTTTATTCACACGTGTTTAACAGACAAACCCTGCATATTTAGAAAACACACTCAACACTCAAAACAGAAAACACTCTGTTCCACCTTGTGATGTCATGTGGTAATACAGTGCTCTGCTGTGTTTTTGAACTCCATACTATCATTTGGATGATTTCAGCCGTGATGTCATTGGTAATACAGTGCTCTGCTGTGTTTTTGAACTCCATACTATCATTTGGATGATTTCAGCCCTGGAATTGCCAATCTTTACTGAACTAAAGGTAAAAGGTACCTGTCAACTTGAACTACCACTAAATGACATCACATTTAATGGTAGTGGAACAGAGCATTTGAGCTTTGGAGTTATAGACAGACTAATAATAAACAAACATGTGTGAATGAAACAAAACACAACTCCAGGTATGTTTTTGAGGAGGTAACAACATTATAACATGGCTTAAAGCTCACAAGAGTCAATTTTGTGTAATATAGGGCCTTTAAACTTTGTCATGTTTTTAGAACCAAATGACAGAAATGTATCTTACAGCATTAGGAGGAAAAAAAACAAAATTAAAAATGTATATCATTTTGCCTTAACAAATCCACACAACATTAACCACTTCAAAAAACCCATTATTTTGAGTAATGGCACCATTGGCAAAGTCCTTAGACAACTGTTGACTTAGGACTTTGTCAAATAACACTTATCCAAGTCAGTTATTGCCCTTAAAGTATTGCACAATTGACTATTAAAACAAAAGGCCACCACAATGAACAGCAGATCTCTTATTTATTCAAATAATGCAATAATTTACATCACCGTCCTAAATAGAGAAACAGGCAAAAAGTGGAAAACATGTCACACATGAAACATACAAGACCACTGCCCATGTTCTTGCATTGAACTGTGTGATTTAGACGCATTGGTAGTGATCTGGAGTGCAGTTACACTTTGGGTTTTTAAAGCTGACATACATAAATGAAACCTGATTATTATTTTTAACAAAGACAAAATTTAAAAAAGAACAAAAGCCACTTGTTTCCAGTTTGGGTTAGTACCATGCAACTGGTGCTACAGCAGAGCCAGACTTCACATCAGCGTACCATAGATTCAACGACCATATCTACCATGAGCAATACATCCAACACAAAGAGGACAGACAATGGACATTTGTGAACTGCCAGGTGGGATAAACTAAACATATGTACCATCTTTGGTCTGATAGAAGACCAGAGAGCGCAGGTGAGCCTGAACAAAGGCCAGGTGAGAGGAGGGAGGAACAGGTTTCACATCCACTATCTACTGGTGAAAAAAATAAAAATAAAAAAAAATAAAACTTGCAGGTGGTTGTATTAATGCTTATGGAAGTCTTAGATAGCACAGGCATTACACTGTGTGAACACTATCAGTAAGGTTTAATACCCCAGTAATTGGCA
The DNA here is from genome assembly GCA_000787095.1 of Periophthalmodon schlosseri. Classification (NCBI taxonomy): domain Eukaryota; kingdom Metazoa; phylum Chordata; class Actinopteri; order Gobiiformes; family Gobiidae; genus Periophthalmodon; species Periophthalmodon schlosseri. The sequence continues at coordinate 52,382 of KN473071.1, forward strand.
CAACTAAAAAACCTACATAAAACATAATAATTAATGGCATTATAATGTCCCTCTTTTCTCCATATATCTTCATTTTAGTGCACTTTTAGTGCACAGAGCTTCAACATCCTAGTGTGAACAATGTTTCAAAATGAGAAGATATTCCCCCTATTTAAATCCATACCAAACCATGCTTCATTTAACAGTAAAATGTGTAAAGACTGCAGACAAGGCTCTAATGGCTGCAGACAATACAGACATTATGGAGACTGAATACTTTCATGGATAAACCATTATTTTCTTAAGAAGTTTTTAAACACAGTCTATGGCGTCGGCTCTTCGTGATATGTGACTAGTTGAGGTCATTTAATAGGCAAATGTATTACTTGTTAACCTTATTATGTAACGTGGAGCCAAGCTAAACATCCAGAGAGTAGTTTAGAGGACTGGGGAGCTTAGACGTGACCAAATGTGGCCTTGAAAAGTAACTTTAAAAACTAAATGTGATATGCGTGGGTCTGTACCGCTTTTCTGAATACTGGAGGAAATGTTATTTGGCAAACAGGAGTAAGCATAGCAAAAGCTAGGCTTCAGAAAGTACCATAAGCTCCACGCAGTAGCCTCATTGCACTAATGCCAGTTACCTTTAAAATATGGCTTTGAGAGGGGCCTGCAGTCTAACACCTGTTTGCCACCTCATGATTCCTTCCTTTACTCATAAGGCCCATCACTTAAGCTCAAACAAACATTTAAATAATCATAAAAACTAAAGCACGGACTCATCACCAGTGACAACAAACAAAAATGTCCATTCAGAACATATTATTTATGTGCAATGTCTTGGACAAAAACAAGACCAGACGGGGCCCATGATTAGACAATGGAAATGCTAAGTAAATTCATCTGTAAGAAGGCATCGTGCTTGCTTTAAGGGTGCAAAAAGAGAAAGTTCTGCATTTGTCTCAGTAAGATTCATATTATATTCCCTTTAGAAACACATTCAACAACTATGTCCAGCAAAATCAACAGGTTTCTTCTCCCATAATCAGTTAAAAATGACAAAGATATGGCAACCCCAAAAGATGACACTTGTTTACGTACATTTTTGTTGAAACTTTATCAAAAAAGTCAGAAAACAGGAAAAAAGTATAAAAATTTGTTTACCTTTTTTATTGTATTTTAATAATAATCAAATTTATATATGTGTGTGTGTGTGTGTA
>KN473072.1:1793-30529 GCA_000787095.1 Periophthalmodon schlosseri
TCCAGGTCTTTTAGTTCCGAGTCGCTGAGGAGAGGGTCCGTGTCTTTGCCCTGGGTCTCTTCTTTAAACCGGTCACAGCCCAAGTCTCCGGGGTTTAGGAGTTTGTGATCTACAGAACGCACAACAGAATAAATTAAGCCACATTAAACATAACTCTAACGCTTTTTCTTCGTGTCACAAAAATAGCTAGGTATTAACATCCAGACCACGCAAACTAATAAAGTAATACGTGCCGCACAAACAAGAAAAAAACAAAAAACAAAAAACATAAATCACTTCTAAATTATCATTAATTACGCATGCATTTTCGAGATGAAATATGTTTCACCCTGAGAGCAATTGCTTTGATAAAGCTGAGAAAGGCGTTACAGCACTAATCTGTAATAATATGAGTGTGATTTTTAAAGACGCACAGTGCACCAGCTGTAGCCCTATTATACACTTAAAGATAAATTGACTGCTAAACACTTTGAGTCACCAGCAATTCTAGCCCCACTGAAGGCAAACGAGGGGAGTTCAAGGTGATTATTATTTAAAGCAATTGTCCCGTTATAAATAATATACCACCATTAACCAGCAATCAATTTAGTAGCCTTAGTAAAAATGACTGCGATGAAAAATTTATGATTTTTTTTCTTCCCTCTTTTTGTTTCCTCATGCAGCAGTGTAGGAGTACCAACCTGCTTCTGTGTCTGTGGAGTCCCCCTTGTCTAAAGGTTTACTGGGCTCATCATCGTCGTTTTTCTCCAGATCAATATTCTCGTCCTCCTCCTCGTCCTCGCTGCGGTTCCGTGGCGTCCACGTCATCTTGTTCTCCTTCTTGAGTCTCCTCCTGGCGTTGGCAAACCAGGTGGACACTTGTGTGAGGGTCATCTTGGTGATGATGGCCAACATGATCTTCTCTCCTTTAGTGGGGTACGGGTTCTTTCGGTGTTCATTAAGCCAGGCCTTGAGCGTGGCCGTGGCGTCACGTGTAGCGTTCTTTCGGTAGGCCGGGTCGCCATATGGGTAAGTGCCCAATGGCGCGGCATACGGGTGGTATCCTATGGAACCTGCCATGCCTGTAGTGTGGTCGTACGGGGAACTCTGAGATAGAAATAAAATAGGTGATATGAGCACATCCAAAATGACCAGATGTATGTGCAAAATCTATTTAATGTGAATAAATTAGCTACATTTCGAATTATATTATTTAATTAATAATGTGTGCACGTATGTATACGCGCATTCAGCAAGACAGATAGAACAGTCAAACACACACACTCACACAAAAACAGTTGCAAAATGAGCTCAAGTTGCAACAGGAAATGCCATGGGTTTGTTTGCGTGCGTCTAATCCTTATTGTTTATTATCATATTTACGCCTAATATGTTAAAGCTAAAAATGTAGACTATATTTTAATAAGTTTTTAAAATTATTTAAAAACAAACCAAATTTCTTTGCACAATGTCACTGTGCCACTCGGCGCCTCTAAGTAATTCCGTGCCATATACTGTATTCATTATAGGCTACTCCCTGTAAATGGGCCTAAACATGCATCAGTAGAACTCGCACAAAATCGACAATTTTCACAATTTGGACACTAGTCATTTCTACTCTACGCCATTTCCTAATTAACCAAATCATCTTTATATGTCTTCAAGTATTAAACTATTGCGCGCAGTGGCGAGACACACGCAATGCTTTCTGTTGATAATTTTCTTGACGTCGCTCTTCCTTAAACTCAACTCTACTCGGTATAACTCCTTTAAATATCCAAATTAGTTCTAACCACATGTTTTGGTTTGTCTAATGTTATACGTGCACTTTTGCACACGCTGATTTCTTAATCGCTCACCCCTGGCGCACAGCGTGCGTTTGAGGCTGATACGACTTAATAAACTGGCGTTTACTGCCTGCTGGATGGAATAATCACCTTGAGTTTACTCACCACATACGAGGTGAATGTGGCGGCGGCAGCTGCGTCTGCATTGTACGGCAAATGGGAATTGTACCCCGGTGACGCGCTGGTGAACGCGGTAGATCCGGCATAAGGTGCAAAAGCAGATCCCGACGAGGATCTCCCGAGTTCCTCGGTCCTGGGTCCCGATATGACACTGGTGCTGTATGCAGGGCAGGAGTACAGGGCTAGGGACGCGGATGGCTGGTACAAGTAGCCCTGAGGATAAGCCATGCTTGAAGCCCAAAGATTGGAAGTCACTAAACTTGCGCACTATCCTTTATTGTCTCATGTGCTTGCGCAGACCCACCGCTTGTCCCCTCAGAATGAGAAAAGTGCTCAAAGAAGGTAAAAGAAGGTTGAATTTGAGAGTTGTCGCTCGCTGCCACTTTCCGTCGTTTGAAGAGTGTGGTTTTTGTCGCTCCTTGAGTGAGTTACGCCGCCGCGCTCATGCCTGCGCACTAGGTATTTTACCCGTCGGACAAGGGCTTTGCTTGGGAAAATGTCCTGCCAAGATGCTAAGTTGGAAATTGAGGATCCTGACGCCTACTACGCTGTACAGTACGCTCCTCCTCTTGGGGTGTAGTCAGCTTTGTGCAGCGCCAAGCTCTCTTTACCCTCTCTCTTTCCTCCCTCTTACCCTCCCTCTGTCCCTCTAGCTCTCTCTCTTGCGTTAACTAACAATCCCCCCTTACTCCATTTCTCCATTTTTCCTGCTTAACAAGCTTCCTCACTGCAGTGAGTCTCAAGTGCGCGCATGGCAGCCCCCCTTTTCCCTTTTGGATAGCGACACCAAGCGCTTCTGTCAACTCCCAACTTTTCTTCTCCTGCAACTTATTTCTTCCTTTGCCTGCAAGACTGAAGTGGTAACGTCCACACTTGATCAACCATAAATCGTCTGTGCCGGGGCAAGAAGACGTGGGGTGGAAGAGTCCAGAGAAAAATTTTCGAGACGCCCCGACGCTGCACAATTTTCTTGCAGATTTATTCGTGAGTAAAGGCAAAATGAAAAAGCATTTAATTGAGATAAGGTTTTAAGGATTGTTTTTTGCGCAGGTCGACTTTGACGCAGGCGTTCAAGACATTGGTAACAATATAGCTCTAAAAAATCAAAAAACTTATGTGCTGCATTGTGTTTGTCCAAGCTCGTCATGTTTTAGGCAGTTCAACGAGTAGACTGTCTAGTGAATAATGCATTTAAATCGGAAAGTCATGGAAAGCCTGAAGCTCGAACAGATTAGTGGCAGGATAACTGCTCTAAATCCGCATACACTCTTCAAATAATCGCATCAGATCACCACCGATAAGCCTTTCTAGCATTTCACAGATCAACTATTAATTAGATAGATTTATTTATGGAATACACACTTTAGCTAACAATTTCTGTTATTATTATTATTATTATTATTATTACCACCACCACCAATAACAACAACAACAGCAATAATAATAATAATAATAATAATAATAATAATAATAATTGTGTTTATTATTTTGAGAGATTGATTTTAATGTTCAGATCTCAGTTGAGCCGAAAGGGATCGCTGTAGGCGCTACTATGTGCACACTTAGTCACGTGCTTTTTTTACGCTCTGAAAACCTCCAGAGAGAAGAGGAGCACAGGGTGATGACGCTGTTATGGCGGGCTAACGTGCGCCCCAGACAAGTAAACTATAAGGACGGGTGTTATATTTGGTGACCCTGGAATGAATTAAACGATATTATGGAGACTCCAGCGTTCAGTATAACTTTGATATAGGCCTAGACATTTTTGCACAAGCTTAAATATTTAACTAGGTAACAATTAAAAAGGAAGAAGAATAAAAACAAATCTAACAGATTTAAGTAACCTTTTTACGTAGATGGTTAATCGTATTTTAATCTACAGAAATGTTTACCAAAATGCTGTACGGATATGGCTGAATAAAAATGTCCTGACAAATCTCTGACCTCGTGTGTGTTTCATGACCGGTTTTGTGCAGCAGGGGGAGGACACGGGCACTGCACTCACATAATAGCAGGTTGGTGATTTCTCTTGGCTATTCATCTGGATGTCTGGCGAGGTGTTAAAATGTTTTATTCTCCCGTAAATAATTTTGCTTTGTTTTTTACGCACGTATCTGTGACGCTTTAAACCGAGGAAAATGTCAATGACAGATGATACAGCTTAAATGCCTGAGGGAGAGCGTAATCTAAATTGGATATAGAGGCTATTATTACACAACATTATGCGTTGTGGCAGGCTAATTGCGTGACTGCCTGGGTTAAAACACTCCGTTACTGTCGAGAGCTGGTGGACAGGTTTTGCGGAGCGCACAAGGTCAGCCGCACTGCTACCACCGCTGATCCCAAAAGCATTTACGTAAAATGGTTCAAGTATTCATGGGCGTTTTAACCATTCGCAATCTGTGTCCTAAACCGATTACTTGACACCAATTTTTCTTTGATGTATTAGCTGAGGGCTTTTGCCACTCGGAAGCCAATTGAAATTCAAAACAGTTTTCAGCTCCAAATGCTTTGGGGAGATCTGACGCAAATAATGGATGTAATTTATTTTTGACCATGTGTTTTTCTTTATAGCGGAGTGGGGTGGGGAGTATTAATTAAACATAATATGAAGTATGGTTAAATACAGCATCTGGAGACGTGGGAATCCATTATGTTCCCTTTTCAAACAATGATGATTAAGAAGCCTTTTTCATCCGCTATATTATAAGTTTAAAGTGATGTATTAAGCGTAAATGCTCTTCAAATATCTAATAACACTGAGCTTAAAATACAATAATTATTCTTTTGCATAATAACTAGATTCATTATAAAAGTGTCCATATATCTTACTGCATATTATATACATTTTTAAAGTAACTGCTCTGTTTTGTTTTGGTTTTTTGTTTTTGTTTTTTGTGTACATCCCCACAGTTTTATCCGATGCTGCTGGCAGAAAACCGTATCTATCCACGCCTTTCTTTCCTCTTATTGACCCGAATGAAGATGTATGGAGCCCATGTGTGTGTTATGCTTTGCCATTATGGGCTATGGCTGCCCCCCTACTTTGCTTTCCACCCAGCTCCCCAAGATCCCCTCTAGGCTGAATGGCAGGCCTCTAGATTGGCTAAGTGATGAAATGATGACCCTATTATGAGAAGTGATTCCAAAATAAGAGGTATCATACACGGATTGCTCCTTTTCTCTCTCTCCATGTGTCCTCATACGCCACACACTGCCAGCTGTGCACATCAAGATTGATTGGCTGTGGGTGGATCGCAGGAAGCATGCATTGATTTTTATTTTCTACTGTTGTATTAAAAATATTTATTTACACTTCCATTGTGAGGCTGACTCCATCTTACAAGCTGGCTGCTAAATTGGGGAAGCACATAAGGGATAATTTGGACCTGGCCCCGTGCCTAGACAAATGACCTGTAATATTATTTCAGAAATGAGTCAATAGGCTCAGTGACTAAATGAATATTGATTGGATATAATGAGGCCTGAGTGTGTTATGAGCTCTTTCAATCAGTTTCTCCTGTACGCTGATCCCAGACGTCTGCAGCTGTTTTTGCATACAATGGGGAAGAATATGCAGCGTGGTGTTCCAATCATGTAAGTTCTTAATTTTCTACATAGAAATTCATAACATATTGTGCGAAGATTTTGGTGGTTGCAAGCACATAATTAAATAGTCTGCCAGATGTAAATAAAATACATACAGCGCTACATATCCTACCACTGATTGACTTTTTTTTAAACATTCAGCATCCATTTGATGGATATGTCTTGCTGCACATCGTAAAAAAAATATTTATATTATAAACTTGTATGATCTATAGTTTTTCTCAAAAGTGGGTTAACTATTGATCAGTTGGTGAGACCTCTACAAAGCCCCTATTACAATAATCTTAAAACAAGTGACTGCTCTGTAGGAACCATGGCTTGGCTTATCCAGGTGAAGGGGATGCAAGGGTGCTTCCAGATGTGATACTTATGTATGTGATGTGTAATAGACGTTGACGAGGTTGGTGATAGATCACAGGCCAGGTAATGTAAACACATTATTCCCCCCCGGTTAGTGGGTGTGCTTGTGCTCCTCTCAGTTTTCTATGTGGCTTGTTCTCGGAGACCCCCACCCACCCTATCACTTCCAGCACACCACTCCATGTTCATCATCTGCCTTTAAATACATTAGTGATGCACAAACCAGAAGCAACCTTAATCTGTCAACATGGCCTTTAATTGGAGGCAGAAAACAACATGTGCTTGTGCTGGTGCCATTCCTAAGTGCACATGCCAAAGAAACATGGAGTTCACGGAAGAAGTGATCCCATGAGAGCGGAGAGTAATTAAAAGTATCTTTTAATAGGCTTGTAATGCTGAGCCTCAGTCTTGTTGCCTTAAGCAGGGGGTGAACTCTGTGGCTGGAGATGGACATGAGAGGTTCTTCTGCTTGGGGAGGCTAAACGATACATTAGCTCTGCTTTGGTCAGACATACAGTCGCTACCTCAGCTACCACATTTACAATGACCTTTTAGTGTTTGCAAACACAAGATACAAGGCTGGCAGAACTGTTGTACGTTTCCTACGGAGGAGAATTTTGCCAACGCTAATGACTACATAAATAATGGGTCATTTGAAATATATGTTTACCAATAACAACAATATTTGAATATAGATTCAATATTGTAAAATAATGAATGTTAGTTTGGTCTCCTGCCAAGTAAACTACTTGTGAATATGCCTCTTATTGCAGACTGTGGAACTGCTGTTATGGCAACTACATCTGTTGGTTGCTAGTTCTTTTGTTCTTGTAAATCAGTATCTGCTCCACAGCATTACACCTCGTCTCCTCCGCTCCCAGGCCACTTTGGCAACCTGTGTTGTACCTCCTACTTGCTACACCAGTGGGGGTGAGAGATGGGACTAAGTGGTTGACTTGGGACCTGCCCCACTGTAATCAAATGAGACTGCTTAAAGGGAAAGGAGAAGGCGGAGTATTATGTTTTGCCATACATTTCCTATTTTTTTTTTTTGTGAGATGGACTTTGATGCTGTATCTTCTTACCTTTGTAGTCGAAGCAGCCGTGTCCTATAAACACACAATGAGAAACATCCCCAACATTTGAAATTTAGATAACCACTTTTGCTTTCTGCTCGCTGCATGTGCTCAGTCACTTCCCCCTGTCTCCCACTGCTGAGGTTTTAAGTTTCATTTAAGCATCTTGCAATCAGCCTTTTTTCATTTGGTGTGTCATGTGTAATCTATGCCAACAACAATGCCAACATGGCTCCGAGTTGCTCGCTCTCTCCTGACACTGCTGCTACTGCTTTGTTTCAGCAGTTGTGTGCGCAATGCTTTACAATGACAGTGTGCCAGGTGTTTAGTTCAAATCGTGTCTGAATCTTGCTGTAATCTTATTAGTCAGATAAACATTGCCGTGTATTATCAGATGGGGAATAAGTGGGCTTTCTTGTCTTTGTAGTTAAAAGACAACCTCAGTGGAATAATGTTATTCTAAATCTATCTTTTCTCATTAAAACCTAAGGCGCTCAGCTCGGCTTGCCATATTTTATTGTCTTCACTATAGAATCCTCAACAGACTCATTTCACATGTAATTGAATATTTAAAATGTCAGACGCTGATGAGAGTTGTACTTAATGAATGAAATTACTCTCTCCAAAGGCCAATAGTGTTAAACATTGTCCAGGTATTAGTCTTGTCATAAAACTTTACCTGATAGTGTGCGCTGAGCCTTGGGTCTTCCTCCTTCACTTGTCAGAGATTTTGGTTTTGTCCATTGCCTGACACAGTGCCCTTGGTGATCAAGGCAGACAGGGCGAGTCAAAGCGGAGATGCTCACCGTAATGCCTTACACCTGCTGCAGATTTGGAAGGGATTGCACTACAGGTACTCTGTTACCTCATCCCCAATCCCAGAAAGCCCCTCAGGAATTTCCCACTTTGTCCTTTTTGGTTGTATAGCTTTGCCTCCTGTGTTTTGCCACCCAACTTTACATCTCCTGTCAAAATGGATCTCTCATGCTAAGATTATGTGATTTCAAACGTATTATGGGTTTAGTCAGCAAACAGAAGAGCATTAGTTGTTTTACACTTTCTCTAATGTTTTGTTAATTGTCATAAATGATGATGCAAGAAATAAGTCTGCTACAGTACAAACATGTGGTCCAGTCCCAAGCTGGGGTTAATTAATATAGAATTTGCAGGACCTCCATCATCACAAATAAATCAAATGTAACCCTAATTTAAATCATATTTTTGACCAATTCAGTGCTTACCTATAACCCTTCTTTTTTTGTTTTATGAATCATTTATTTAACCAGGATAGTTACATAGTTAAACTAGTTAGTTCTGGCTCGGACCCTATTGCACTAATGTTTTTATTGGCATGGAATCTGGAGTACCTTAGGGAAACCTATAAAAGCACGATTGAGGATATAAACTCCACACAGATAGGCCCCACCGTGTCCAGGTGTCAAACCCAGGACCTTCTTGCTGTGAGGCTAAAGTGGTAAAGGTTACACCACCCGAACGGTATCTTACAAGTACAGCCTGCAGGTACATGTGCATGCAAGGCTGGGACAGCATGCCTAGCCAAAATAAACAGAGGTTAATAACCGAGCCCCTATGATGTTGTTGTAGTTCTGTAGTCAGTCTTTAGGTCCTGAAAGTATTATAAAGTATTGAGCAACTTTTTTAATGCAACTAAATGTAAAAACTTGCAATATTTGATTTGCATTATAATAAATGTGTCTTATGGTGTACTATAGTATCCTTTCAGAGTATCAAATAGCAATCTAAGTAGCAGTGATCTGATCCAACAATAACTACTATGGCTACAGAAACCCTAAAATGACATGACAATAGCATAAAAAATGGTTATAAGTGTCAATGTATTGTACATGGCACACTATTTACATTGACACATCCGACTACTCCTTCCGTGATGCAAATGCAATCTAAACATTAAGCAAGGGGAAGGCAAGCGTGGCCCATAAAGAAAAAAAAAAAAAACACTTCTGAACAGACAACTATCACTAATCACTCCCAGAGCAGTGCGGCGTGTAATTACTCAAACCAAACGTTTGCCTTTCACAGCTTAGCACCGGGAGCTCTGACCCTGTGCTTCCCTGTCTTTCCGCACCAGTCCGCATGTGGAAAGAGGACCCACCCCCCTACCTCCCTACCCACCCCTCTCCTTCCTGCTCTGTGTACCAACGGGGGTCAAGCTAGCTCAATATTTAGAGAAAGAATGGAGGAGGATGATGGGAGGAAGGAGGGAGAGGACTGAGGTTTCTGCTTCCGGCTTTGTGGGAGCCCGTTTAAACAGGCTTTGAAACCTTAGCCATCCGGAGATCAGAAATAGCCCCATACAGGACAGCATGGGCATCACTAACTGACTGCTGCTGGTGGTTCTTGGAGTCCAGCTTTCATCACTAGACAGAACCATAGAGAGATGTCACACGTTTTGAGGCTAAGCATTTTGGAAGAAGTTCATTTAAAGCCGCGCTGTCTAACTTTTCTGGTAGGGGGTCTGCCACCTGCTTGTTTCATGGATGTGTCATTGCTTTGCCAGGGATGTTTCACAGTGTTGTTTCCATGGAGACAAGCGGGTGGCGGACCCATTACCAGTAACGTTTCATAGTGAACCTTTAACAGCCTGTGCTCTCTTTCCCAGTATCAAGCTTGGATATATGGGAGTGCATCCAATGTAAAATTCACAAAGGAAATATGGCAACAACATTATTAGTACGTCATTGTCCAGTAGTTTTGTAACATTAAGTCATAGGTTACTACAAAATATGTCCCTGCCCTGTGCCTGGATAAAATGGTGGTCAAGACAGGCCTTTACAAATGATGACAAATTCATATTAAATTATGCAAATAATGGTAAACGTGGAACTGGTAAAAACAGTTTTGATGTATTTTGATGTATTCTGTATACAATGATTTTTCCTCTCTCATTCTCATACAGGTATTAGGCTGGGTGTCTCAGTCATGTAAATATAACTTGCAGTAGAGGTCTCTGCAGACAGGTTGGCAGAGAAGACCCTGCATGACATCCCTTAATGACTATTAGCTGGATTTCATCGGCTGGCCTGGTTTGGTGTCTGCAATGACGGGGACATGCTACTTCCAGTCCCACCATATCTCTCCAATAGCATTTGCAACTAAAGTCCTATGCTAAAAATGATAATGGATACAAGCACTTTGCTTTATTATATGAATTTTAAAATGTATCAGATTTCTTACATTCATTTGACGCTCATAAAAATGTAAATTTCATCCATTTATTTATGTTTCCATTATGTCGAATGAAAAAGTTCCTTATATCCGTTTTTGTATTTTTAAATAGCCAGTATGCAAAGATAATTTTTGCATATTTTAGACATAATGTATTCTTATCTCCATTTCACTGCTAGTCATTTCTTCTTTATTGTGGTCTACTTGAGCACTGTTGGACAAGTTCATTTAAGAGGCACTGGCTCTAACTGCTCTCATGGTTGCAGCATAATCTTGTAAAGGCTTTTTCAGAGAGACTCACTTTATCAGCGACGTAGTAATTTGACTTCATCAGTCAGTTGTGACTAAAAATACATCAGGGATTAGCTTCACGGTCAGAATATCTTGCCTGACTTTGATATTCAAGCTCTTAGTTCCAGTCATCTGATATGTAGTTTTATAACATATAAAACTATACACATTTTATATGGTGCGATAGAATGTCATCTGTCTGAAGTGTAAAAAAATCTTGCTTTTAATCCCTTTGTAGGAGCATTTTGCAAAGATGAAAACAAACCGCCCCCCACTCATTCGACTTTTCCCTTTTTCTATTCCACACAAATTAGCTATGGTCCTGGAGGGCACAATGACAAGAGGTTACTGGAAGACTATGTGTTTAATTAATTGAAAAATGCTTAAATTGCTTTTACAGTTGTTATGCGTGGTGAAAAAAGGGAATCCGTGTTGCCAGTACTCAACCATAATTAGCACCCATGGGAATTAAATATTTAGCATTAGCCGTGTTGCAGCACTTAGGACACAAATTTCTATTTCTAACTATGAAAGTGAGCCTGTCTTAAGTGCATGGCTCTGTGTGGACAGCTGTGTAAAAAAAAAAAAAAAAAAAGGAAGGATATTTCAACTGCAAAATGCCCCCCCTCCCCCCAATGGCTCTCTGGGTCTTTCTACATCACAAGTGTAAGAGATATGGCAGTTGTATTCCCTTGGGTGCGGCATTACTCAGAGTATTTAGTTTTCTAATTAGGCTGAGGGCCTTCGTCCATGCCTGCCACTGCCACAGGGGCCAATGAGAATTTCCTTTCTTGTGTGTCAACCCCTTTAATACTCGCCGAGATGCCAAAAGAGAAAAAAAACAAAAAAACATGAGAAAGATATATGCACACATGGCTAAAGACCTGGGGAAAAGCCTTTGTTTATTCCAAGTTTAATTACACATTGCCTTTAACGACTTGAGTGCGTTGCTGAAGAGCGGGTTCGAGCCTTAATGATCTGTAGCGCTGGATGTCAAGGAGAACAGTAGGGAAATTTAAAGCCAGTTTTTTAAGAGTCCCTTTTGGTTTGGGCGACAGAGGAAATGGGCTGCATGTTAAGCCGCAGTACATTGCATTAGGAGTTTGGGAGTTTGTGCAGAGAATGGTGGTCAGCCTCAGCACTGGGAGAAGGGCCCAGCCAATTTTGGAAGCATCAGCAGCTGACCACAGCAACTGGCGGACATGTCTGTGTGCATCAGGTTACCCGCTAATGAGAAGTAATAAGGGCTATCCTAACTTTATAAGACTTAAGACCCAAGTGCACCGGGGGATTTGGACAGAAATGGGAAGGTGTACCAGCAATGAGACTGTAATTTGACACTATTTTAAGTGGGTACTAAAGAATGGAGGGATAAAACTAACTTTAGTGAGTGGTACTTAATATAAAGTACTGTGGACGTTTTGTAATGGTTGTCCCAATGGTACTACAAGCCACAATTTAATACAAGAATCACTTTCTCAAACTATCAGCCATGTTACAAAGTGTTCCATCACCAAAGACATAAAAGTTAGGTTTCATTTCTTTCACGCTATGGTTTGAGTAGTCAGAGGTCAAAGGTATCACAGTTTCAGAATCCATTAACCCACAAACATTCTGATGAAATTTCATGTCCATAGCGGCTTGAGAGCTGTTTCACATAGAACAACGAAATCCAAGCTTTAAAATTACAAAATATCCCATGGAGGTATTTGGACGTCCCAGAAGATACAAAGGAAATGTATTGTCAGCATACTTTTTCCTAATTAACACAAAAGTGCATGTTCCCAGTTAGAATACTATTTGCTTTGACACAGTTTTGCTACATTCTACCACTTCAGCTGCAACAAATCCTTTTAAAAACCCTTATTCTGTTAAACAAATTCTCTAGATTATTCAAAGCTCAGAGAATTAAGAAGAAAAAAATCCATGCGTAAAATTACTGCCCATTCAACTTGAGGCAATATTTTCCTCTGGAGGCAAATATGTTAATTGGGCTTGGTAAAGTAGCTCAGTCCCCAGGTTATTTAATTTCCCAAAAGCCTCAGCACTGCCACATTCACATGGAATATGGACGTTTAGGCTCACATAGCTTGGCGGCTGTTGAGTAAAACAAAAACGAACGAAAGGAAAAAGGAATCTATAATAGTTTTATACCTTTATAGATGTATTATTATTATAGCTCTGAAACAATAGCATTTGAGTGTTGATTTTTGTTTACTTCTTTTCCAAAATTTTCAAAAATCTTATATTGGTATTACGTGACATATATACCGAGTCACTAGTGGTTCTCAAACTTCTCACACCAAATACCACCTATAATAGTTTCCTGAGTACCACCGCATCTAAACACTGACTATATCAAACCTAAATCAGGTTTAAAGCTACCATCCATCAGTGTATTTGTTTTCTTTCTACCAGTAGAGGGCAGACGTGAAACCTGTTCCCCCTCCCCTATCCCCTGTCCCCTCACCTGGCCTTTGTTTCTGGCTCACTTGTGCTCTCTAGTCTTCTTCTGTCAGGCCAAAGCTGGCACACTATCAGACTGCAGTGATATGTGAGAATACAACAGGGGTGGGTCGGCCACTCTAATTACGGATGGTAGCTTTAAGGTCTAAAATTAGACTAAACCATGGATCAGGTCATTCTTAATAATGATTAACCCAAAGGATGACAAAAACATATAGATTTGTCTCTTTCAAAACAAAGGGACCAGCGGGCTGCCTCTCGTGGCACACAGACCCACCACCAGCTTGAGAAACGTAGCAGTCCAGTGGATTAAAAAAATGGTTCAAACATCTTTGAGCTTAGTGTAATCCTTTTAAGTAAGGCATTTTGATTTCTGTTGCAAATTGAGTATATGTATGTGACAGTATGTATATTTTTAATCAGCCTTTTCTTTAAACAACAAACTATCCTAACCAAAGTTCAAATGATTTTCTCTTAACCCACCAAAACGCTTTTTCCAATTAAATTTTCTTTTTTTCATTTGCATTACTACTACGCATGCACTAAATGGCTTTGCTGCCAAAATCCAGTGTAGCAGCTCAAACAGCGTGCCCCTCTTGTGCCAAAGAATCATCGTCTTCCTGACTTTGGGGTCGCCTAATTGCTTGTGTGTGTTTTTCCCAGTGCATGGTCACAAGCTTTTAGTGTTCCAACTGCTCTCGAAGACAAGCTGGCACTGCGGACGCCTCACCCACGCACAGCGCCCTCGCCAGCTCCCAGAAGCCTTTGTGGCAAACCACTGACCGTGCCATTTCCTATTTTCCCGCTGGCCTGCAAATAATGTGTCAGAAAAAAGATCATTGATAGCCCATAAAAGAGGAGCAAGAATGTTGTTTCCTACTGAATCCAACTTTACGAGAACAATGCAAGTGCAGAACCATCAATTTCACTGGTGCACCGCCCTTGAATGAGCAAAAGATTTATTTTTGCAGTTGTTGGTAGTTACAAAGTGTGTTACAAGTAAGACATAAAGAGACAACAATAACTTTCATTCTTTCAAACTGTACCGGATTTGCTCTACATTTGGGAATCTTGTTGCCATGTTGTGTGCCCCTTTGAAAAGGAAAATTAGATTTCATAAAAGCAATGTTTGGGTTTTCTCTCTGCACTGTTAAGTTACTAACCCATTTATACAAACCCTGGCAAAGCTGTGTGTCATCTGGCCCAAATGTGTCCGGCGTGGGTGATTGTGGCACACATGGGGAGGGCTGGTTTTGACAGAATTAACAGCAAACTTCACACAACAGCTGCCTGCTACACTTAGTTGATTAAAACCATGCTTTGGCTAACTAGCTAATTGAGTATAGTCTTGATTTGACTCCTATTCAAAAATGCAAAACTATGCAAAATCATGTTGTGAGGTCAGACAGTTTATGTTCTGTCATGTGCGTTTTTGTAAGGAAAAGGATTCTATGGATATTCAAATTGTGATAACTATTGCTCTAATTATGAAATACCATATAGGATAAGTTCGAGAACACTTTTGCATGCTCAATTTCAGCTAGTTTCAGTGTACCAGTAGTTAGCTCCTCCCTGCAGATATAAGGCCACCATTAATCTGACCAGAACTGAGGAAGTGGCTTGGATGAGCAGCAAAACGTCTTCACTCCTACAACTTTTTGTCCAGTTGACATATTTGAAATTTTCTTTTACTATGCTCAATTTTATTTTATTATTATTATTATTATTTTTTTGAGTTGTAAGAGACAATGTTTACTTTGCATGGAACAGGAATTTGACATATCACCCGCTAATTTCTCAAAACAAAACATAACAGATTTTGTTTGCTGTACTATATTCAAATGTGTAATGTCATTTATTTTTAGTAAACAAAACAACATACAAAATGCCTTATCCTCAAATCAATATTATTAAAGTTCTACACTTTTGGATTAATAGTATTTTGAATAACTAGAATAACTGGAGATATTATGTAATCTGTTTATGTGTTTAGAAGAGAAGAGTCATGCCTTTCAGGAACCAAATGTTTAAAATCGATACAAATTCATAACATGCTTTTGTTCTGTGTTTTTTGTTTCATCTCAAAATTATCTCAGCACCGGGCACACTGTTACAGTGAGTTAACATTCAAAAGCAGATAACCGTGAGCTGCACAAAGCCAGTTTAAAGCCTGGTATAACACTGTCGTATAATAAGAATAATGGCCCTTTGATTTTTGGATTTTCTACTGGAACACCTGTCACTTTTTGGCAAGGGCACACCCTAGCGCCAGGTCTCCTCTGGTGGGGCGGGCAGAGGAGTGTGTGTGCATATGTGTGTGTGGGAGAGTGAAAGAGAGAGAGGGGGAGAGAGACTGAGAGCGGGAGAAAGAAAGGGAGAGAGAAAGACAGAGAGACAGAGAAAGAAAGAAAGGGAGAGCGAGAGATGAAACAGGCGCTGAGGAGGTAGTGATCACACAGGCAGACGGGGTGAGTGACAGACAATACCTGCTGTAAAATTCCCTCACATCTCGTCCTGATCAGTATTCATAGATCCTGGCTGCTCGGCGCACAGCAAACTGGAACCCACACCACCGAGCTGTTTGGAGCGCCTCCTACAACACTTTCACTCCCGCACTAAACCAAGATGTCTTTTACCCACTTTCTTTGGCATTTTTTTTTTTTTTTAAGTGATTTCCCTTTCTTGGAATTATAACTTTAAATGTTACTTTAAACTACCGTTCATATGTTTATTTTCTCCCTGGTCTTCTTCTGTCAGACCAAAGCTGGTACACTGTCAGGCAGAAGTAACGTAGATAGCATCTAGTGGTGTTATGTGAGAATACAACAGGGGCGGGTACAAACTAATTACAAACTGTAGCTTTAAATAAGACTTTTCTTTCTTTGAACTCACTGTTACTGCATGGTTACTACATTACTACATCGGTAAAAGTTTCAAAAGTTTTAAAAGTTTATCATGATATAGATTAAAACATGGAGATACAGAACTATAAAAATGTTTTAGTTGCAAACAATTTAATTTGGTTAGCGGACACTGACTATATAAATCCTAATATATTGACTTCATACATAGAACAATCTTTTTTTAACAATAGTAAAATTTAATTAAATGTGAGCAAATCATAGTCTATAACCTCAAGAAAAACATCTTATGATCTGTTGCTAAATAAGTAGATATAGATATTTCGTTTCTTACTGTTTGTGATTTCCCTTGAGGTTTACATTTATATTATTTAACTAAACTTTGCTTTGATTGCATGTTTGATTGCATTTTTGATTTGGTGTCTTTTAAGCTATGTGATATTGTAGAGCTCTAGAAAAGAGATCGGAGAGCATTTTTACAATCCAAATTTGAATTCACGGCACCCAGGCCAGATTTAGTCACTATGTATATGTGACTGAGTTGTACCGCCCTGTACGAGTTATCAGCCTATAATTAAAAGATTAGTGCACTGAATGAGCTGCTCTTATCATTATCGACTGTTGTGTTCTTGACCAAGATAATTCATTATTGATTGCTATACAAAATGCTTATGAACATTTTTGTATTTTATTTAGAAAATTCATTTTGTCTTCTTTGTGTGAAGTGGGTTCTTGGTCTTCCAGACCTTTCAGAGTTATGTTCATTATTTACTAAGTACACTAATATTTAAGAATTCTATTATATTGTTAGATATTGTTTACAGTGACTGTAGGATCCTGTTGAGTGCTATATTTAAACCCAGTGAAAGTCCTTCAAAGGTACCCATTATCAGTGTCATCAGAGCTCTTGTTTGCGTGGTTACATCCCCTCCTCTCCAGGTCCCAAACTTCCTGAAACCTTAGCTTTGTTACAAGACAAACACACACTCTGAGGATACATCGGTGCACTGCAGTCAGCTTGTTGTTGGCACATCTCGGTTTCAGGTTTGACTTGAGTAATGTGTTGTTTAATTTCTTTGGGAATTGTTTTGACAAAACAAGTTAGCGTAAAGTCAGAGATGTCATCTGAAACAAAAAGGGCGTGTAGCGTTGTATGTTTTTCAAGGTTTTTTTCCTCTCTCTCCTCATGTGAAGCAGATGTCAGTCATCAGCCGCGTGTTACAGTGGAAGTGACATCAGCACCCTGGAGGGCTTGCACTGTGAGAGGTGCGTTTTGATATGATTTCTGGGAACACAGAGTTTAGCAAAAAGAAAGGAGTTGCTCGAGTCTCTGTTGTCAAGAGAGGAGAAAAAACTGTTTGGGTACAAAGGAGGAGATGAACTGGAAGGTGCTCTACTGCACACTTCCTGGATTTGTATGACTGTTGCTGTCAGCTGTGCTAAACGCTATCACTTGTGTTGCTAAATTACACCTTTTGCTTGACAGGGGTAATTAGTATGACATTTGTACACAACAATGAAGAACTGCTTGTCAGCCACTATTATGATTGCAATCAGTTTGAAAAACTCGAACTGAAAAGTGGTGTGTTTTCCGATTGACCTGAATCTGTTGTTTATTGTATTTGAACACAACAAGTAATAATTATTGACTATCAGTACTGTACATTTCAACTTAGAGATGCACATTGTAAACTATTTTCACATCTTCCATGGTTATGTCTAGTTGCCTTATTGTAATTGCTAATTATATATTATCACTGAAGACCTTTTACATATTTAAGATTTTCAAAATGTAGATGATTTTTAAAATGTACAAAAATAAATATTTTGGTATTTTGTTAACTACACCACAGCCTTACTAAAGCTGAAAGACTCAATTCATAATCAACAAATAGTTTATTAAGAATGATTTAGTCTAAGTAACTACTTAATTAAGGGGTTTATTATTATGGAGTGTATTATTTAAGTTGTTACTAAGCCTGAATAATTCTTGGTAAACTATTTGTTCATTATGATTTTCTTATGCTTTAAATGAAAGTCTTTCCAACACTGGTAACAATCCAAACCAATATTTCCTTATTCTTTGCCTTGTAAATGAGTCTGTTTTGACCACACGTTCTAAGGGTTAAGTCTTTTGCTAGGCAGCACTACTCATGGCCAATCCCCAAAGAAGCAAACTTAAAAGTCTAATCTCCTCTCCGATCAGTGGTGGACAGTTGGCTTGGCGATCGTCCGGGGCCTGCTGCGCTGATCCTTATCCCGGCTTGTCTCGGGCTGAGGTGATGATGCCCACAGCGCCTTGAGATTGATGGGGGCCCTACACAAGAGGCAAGAATGAGCTTTGGCCCCTTTGAAGTCGTCCGCACGGAGGGAAATTGATATATCAGTTTAAGCCCTGGACCCTATTAACGGCGCCCCCGTCAGGTTAATGTGATAGCCTGCATGTTACCCCCACACCCATTTGGGTCAGCCCTAATTTCTTGCCCCTGCTTTTCTGCAATCTCATTTTAGTTTCCCATCAGTGGTGTTCTTCCCATCAGAGGAGCCCAGCAAGAGGAGTATATCACCCAGTGGAGGCCATCTTTCTCCCCGAGTGATTTAAGGCTCGGGGCTGAACATTAATCACTAGCCCTAAGATTCCCATAGCGGTTTGTACAGCTTGGACAGTTCTCTAAAGTGGGGTATTTAGAGTTGTACGTCCCTATAGACAGCATGCATGGATCCAATCTTTCTCAGGCCGCTGTATTCCCCAGTGGTCCAACAGACGAGCCAGGGTCCACATCTACAGAGGTGAACCCAACCATCATTCATTTTTAATTGCATGCAGAAATATACTTGCATAAAATATGTATACTGGTGTCTTTTTAATTCAGACACACTGTATTCATTATTAAACCTTTATCCTGTAGGTCGACCCGCGAGGAATCATCTGTCTATCAGATCTAAGTCCACATGTTAACCTGAGCTGGACACATCTTTCACACAATATTTCACATTGTCTCCGATTCACTTTGATTTCTTTCCCCAGTCACAAGGCTCCAATCTGGTCCAGACCAGAGGAGTACAAAAGTTAAATGGGAGATTGACACTACAAAGCTTTTTCGATGTTGCTTTCTTTTTAAGGAAGGTTTAAATTTTAATTTTTTTTGGTATGTTTAATGATTTAGTTTTCAGGTTGAAGGAGTACTGAAAATTACGCTTAAAGAACCTGCAAAGTAAAAGTTACAATTTAACATTTATAATAAAATGATTATTTATTATTAAGTAAAATTACCTAATTATTTTTTTAATCATACTACCACTATTTCATTACTATATTTGGCTACCTTGCAGCTAGTGCTGTAACTTTTACAACTTCTACAACATATTTTAGAATTTTAGAGTTAGGGTAATTTTATTAATTTAAAAAATCAGCCATATTTTAAATGAAATAATAACAGATATACAGTATTTGGTCTGTTTTTAATCCACAAACCAAGCCTAACTGTTCCTCTCTCTCTCTCTCTCTCTCACACACACACACACACACACACACACACACACACACACACACACACACACACACACACACACACACACACACGCATTGTCCTCATCTCAAAAAGAAGTCGAGCGAACAAAGAACAAACTCTCCAACAAATTTGTGGGGAACAACATCTTTTCTTACCTGCAGAGCCATGCATATATTGGCTCATCTGGACCAGCAGTATTGAGATTAATCCCATGTTGTTCTTACTATGGGCCTCTCCTGAGACACAGTCATATGAATGGCTGTCTAAGCGCCATCAGATCCATCAATTGAATTCAAAGAAATGTTATCCATTGCTCCCACCAACCCAGCAGATGTTGAGGTTTTTGTAAGTTGAATTCCTTTATTATGTTAATATCTCTGTTTTGTCGCATGCACCATTTCCATTTGAGTGGGGTGGAAAAAAATCATCAGATGGATTTGACTCCTCAATAAGAAATGTTTGACATTCAATGAGATGGGAAACCTGAAAACTCATTTCAATGGCAAGTGGCATCTGACAATCACACGAGGCAGCCTCTAAATGAGCACAAGATCACAGTGTAATTGTGCAGCCTTGTAGGGATTTCAAAGACCAGCTTGTACACATTTTGCATTCTTAATATTATTTCTTTAAACATGATCAAGGGGAAAAAAATGTTTAGATAAAAGTTACGAAAACTCAACATACAGTAAGGAGCAGTTAGGATAATTTTTGATGGATGTGGACGTACTCTTAACTTGATAACTATTTCATGTATATGCAGTATGTTGGTGTGCCTTTTAAAACCTGTCAACTCACTGGAGTGACTCCAAAAGTTTAAAAACATCATACCGCAGTTGTTTATTGATGCCTCTTGTTACTTCATACACTGTTGGCAGTTTGTGTAAGATGCTTCACTCTCCATATTTGTGTGAATGTGGAACTGATTGGCGGTGATCACACAGACCATGGGAGCAGATTGGTAACCACATTTCTTCAGTCAGCCCCAGGACAGCTGTGGCTATGCAGCTGTGATACATAGTGAATGAATAACAGGCTAGCATTTTCAAACATTTGTGTGTCAAGGAAAATATACATTTAAGCCATTATCGTTATTACTATTATTATTGATATTCCAGGTAGCTTCACGCAATGTTTTGTCATTCAGTTATCAAAGAACTAACTGTATTACTGGTATTAAAATAATTCCGAGTGTGTTGTCTGGATATGTGTAAGTGTGTGTGCATGTTGGAGCCAGACTGTGAGGTGTACTGGGCGTGCATGAGGGAGCGTGGTGGCACTGCACTCCTCTGATAGGCCAGATCCACGGTGCACTGAAGCCTTTCGCATATATATGGAATTTTTGAATATCTAAACCATTATTTAGCATCCAAATCAGTTCTGCTTGTCTGACTGATGGACAATTTCAGTGTGACCCCAGTCTTTTTGCATGTGACCTATACTGT
This sequence comes from Periophthalmodon schlosseri, assembly GCA_000787095.1. Taxonomy (NCBI): domain Eukaryota; kingdom Metazoa; phylum Chordata; class Actinopteri; order Gobiiformes; family Gobiidae; genus Periophthalmodon; species Periophthalmodon schlosseri. The sequence goes on from KN473072.1 coordinate 22,567, forward strand.
CGGGATTCGTGCATATTGTTTAGATGTTCACATAGAGTCCTGTGCCGTATTTCTCTTTCATCCTTTTAGCATGCTCTTTGTGTCGGAATTCATGAAATATTCATGGCTGGACGGTAGCTTTCCCATATCTTTATGTACAATTATTGGCAGCAGTCCTGTTATGTCGAACCATCTTAATAGCAGGTAGTGGGCTCGGTTAAGTGTGACTTCAGATTTTTCTGACAGTTTGGCTGATCTGTGTTATGAATTGATAAGAGGGCATTATATTTGCAGATTGTGGAGTGAGAAAGCATTAATATTGATAAACAAATATTATGTCACACATGAGAGATCACAGATCTGCAGCTCAATATTATGTGCACACTATGTTTACATATTCACAGGGGTTTTAAGAGAATATTTTAGTCCAGTAACAAGGGTCCTGTGGTCCTAATAGAGTGCTGATGTGGCTCTGTCTTTGTGTCGATAATGCTAACAGGGTTAATAGTGTGTTCCTCTCCATCATGTTCACAGCTATTGGCAGCAGGAGTAATTGGACAGAGAATGTCATTATCATGACCCATGTGCAGCCCAAGAATCTGCAGGACCACAGAGAACGCATCATGGGGCCTGCAAAAGAGTTCCAAGTAAATAGTGTCTATTCTAGCAGCATTAATACATGTGTATGGAGGTTTATTAATGTGCAAATGGTTGAAAGCGCTGCTTCCCCTGTGCCAGTGCAGCGTGTGCACAGAGGCACAGAGCTGTTTAAGGAGAAGACATTCACAAATCAGTCAGTGCGGAGCAAAGCCTGTGGCTCTCTCCACCAGGGAGCCACTAAGAGTATTTAAATCTCTCCTGCTTCCCCCTCCCAGGCCATTGGCACATGAGGGCTGCTAATGCATATGAGAGAGAGTGGAAGGGGGGGCTGCATATATCCATATCGTTGTATTTCCTTTTCACAGAATTGATATAATAACCATTTCTTATGACATGATGAGAGTGACAATTATTTATGTGCTACTCCATAATATGTCAACAATTATCATGTCAATTATATCATTTTTTGAATTATGAAATATTGTACATTTTGTAATGTGACTTGGATTACTAGTACATATTTCCTATACTACTCCTGATCAGGTATCATAAATTCACCCATCAAACCATTCCCTGTTACATTTTGATAGTTTCAGTTGAGAAACAGACCTAAAATACACAATATGCCTCTATAGAAAGAGGGGCATACAAATTGGTGAATCTCCGGATAAACTCTGGCTGGCTTTGGCTATAGTCATATGAATGCAAATAGGATTAAAAGCAAGGCTTTAGTGGCTGATATACCATTCTCAGCTCATATAGGAGCCTGGCTGTAACTCTAGCCCTGGCATCCTCCTGAAAATGACAATATGTTTATGAAGATGACTGTCCCCCTCCTCTTTCTCCCCACTCTTTCATAGTCGTCTTGAAACGCCTCTGATTAGCAGCCAGGAAGGCCCCCTCTTATTTGCATTCACTGTCTCATCTTTCAGGTGTTTTTCAGTCAATATTAGTTTGATCCTTGTCTGGGGGATAAATGATTGGCTTGATGTAGCGTGCATTTGTTTTTACAAACCCAACAGAGTGAACTACAAAGGGCTTTTCATTCCAGGTTTAGACAGCACACGAAAGGATTTTTTTCTCTTTGCTGTTTTTTCTAACTTGGATGATTTAACAAGCGTTTAAACCAACTGATCTCTAAAAGGGAAAAAGGCAGAGGGAAAAATGCGTTTCATGCTGTGGCTGGCTCTCGCTGTTTCACAAAATGGTTAGTGAACACAGTCAGGGCCTCTTGTGTCTATAACCTCTCCATGACTGTTGATGGTGATAAATATTTTTTGACGTTTGGCTGCCGTTTTTCTTGTCAAGGGGAGAGCATAGCAAGGGCCATTCTGCTTCATATATTTTCACTCATTAGGTTTGCCTTTGAGAAACCTGTCTGCCGTCCTCTTTTCGTGCACCACCTCCCTTCACCGCGAGTCTGTCAAAACCAGGGCCTGCTTTGTCTCCCTCCATGAAGTCAAGAAAGATGGCAAAACCGTAAATTTGGACGCCTTTAGCTAGACTAGCTCCCATAGCAGTAATTCATCTTGATTCTCAGCGGTCTCTAGTTGCCGTTCAGGGGCAGTAAAGTAGTAGGAGCCAGAGGTGCACACAGGGTTACAACAGGAGGGCTCGTGTTCTGCAAGGGGACATAGGGGCCGGGTACACACATAGAGATCTTGTGACACTGGTTAAGATGATATATGGCCACTTGTGTGAGACTGCGTGTCCAGCTACATTGGGTTTTGTTTTTCATTCTTGCTTTTCACTCTTCCGGCCAATCTGTCATTTCCAGATTCTGATTTGTCAGTTGTCATTAGATATAGAGCGGCATATATAAAATAAAAATACAACATGCAATATTTGATTTCAACATGTAATAATTTTTCCAAGTCCATAATACATACATAACATGACACAAATAAAATGTTAGAAATTTTGTTTTATTTGTAAGACAATTTGTCCAGTAAAATAAAGATTTTAATAAAGATCATTATTATAAATCTTTAAAAATTCAGACCAAACATGTGTATGTAGTCATTAGACCGATGTAATGTGAGATATAACAGTTAGCCTATGATCGCACTCCTTGATGTGCCCCAGTTGTTGGAATACGCCTTTCCTTTCACATTCCTTAATTTAACTTTTAAAAGTTCTGATTTGTTTTTTTCACAAAACATTTTAAATTTTCTTTAATGTGCATGCCAGTGCTCTCGTCAGCTCCAATGCACGATACATCTACCCATCATATGTGCTGATATCTAAATGAGGACGAGTTGATAAGGCCTTTGCGTGTGTAAGACCAGAGTGTGAACTTTATGTAACTATGTTCTCTATTCTTGTTGAAACAGGATGAAGATCTAATAAAAGCCATTTTGACTCCCTGGCAGCCAAGCTTTATTTAGGAATGATTCTCTGGAGGAGGAATGGAGCCCTGTGCTGTGCATGCATGAAGGGAGGTGTGTATGAAGATGGAGAGGCAGGAAAACAGGTGCTGCTGAGGACTGCAGTGTGTGTGTGTGTGTGTGTGTGTTTGTGGGAGACTTTGAAATAGCGCAGGGAGATTACCTTCTAACTATCTACCCACTCCCAGTCTGAGCCAGGAAGACAGGCCTTCCTCCAGCCCACTGCACGGATCCGATTGCAAGAAAAACATCTCTCCCCAGATGATCTCCTAAAAGCTTTCTCAAGTCAGGGTGAAAGATGGGGCTCATAGTGTACCATAATTGTTTTTCTATGCATATAAGTATTTGATATACAGTAGTCTATATATGGAGCAAAATCAAATAATTATTAATCAAGATATGTTTCAATAGAAGGCTACATGATAAATCTGTCTTCATCTGTAAAAATGCAGCATTTACATTACATAACTACTTTCAAATGCTCAACTGACCTGACCCTTGATTTCTTGATTTTGTACAGAGTGTCTGTGAATGATAATGATATGTCAACATCTGGGTGCAAAAACATGAGGCTAGACCACAATGCCTGGTGCTTTAGGTCAAAGCCTAAAAATAGGACAGTCTTTAGAAGCTGTGCCACAGGCGTCCAGGAAATGCTTTGATTTCTCTTCCCCTTTTATGATTTTATTCGAATATTTAATAAAGCCTGTGGATCTGGTGAACAGGTGGCAGAGCTTAGGTTCCCCCTCCAGAGCTAAAGTAAACTTCCTCAACATATTTCAGTGTCACAGAGCTCTGTAACACATGCAAAGTAGTCCTTGTCTGTTCTCTGAAGATGAAAGCCATGATGATTTTGTGGTTTTAAAATGTGAAAATGAGATGTACGCCCAAATAAGGCACTTGTGGTTAGAATAATATCAAATTAGCCCAGAAAAATGTTTTAGGCTCCTGGTGTGTATTAGAATGTTTGTGAGCTATGACGCACACGGGGGCTCGTATGGTAACGTGAAGCCGGATTTAACTGCCCACCTGTCTCTAGTTGTGGACAGACGAGGTCCTGCTGCCAGGCTCTCCATTCATCTCCACCGCTAATGCTAATAGTTATGCTAACATTAGTGCTAACATTAGCTACTGTTCTTGTTTCACTTTGTCAGCCTCATGCCATTCCCCGGATCTCAGCCAGAAGGAATACCACATGCGTGCTTTAGGTCATGAGGGCTTGTTGGATTTGATTTGGATTTTTATTTTGGGACATAAAAGTGCATATAAACATTCTCCATTTCACTTGTCCAAGTCACGTGATGTACAATCATTTGACTCTTAAAGGTCTTATGCTTATGGTTTTATGCTATCACATTATATCACATTGTTTTTTCCTCATCAAAAACATATTCAGAGTTGGGTTTGTGTCATCCATGCTTCGTTCTTTGACCCTGCATAGCAATCCTACAGAGAGCTCCATCCCACCTCATGATGTCATCTGGTGGTTAACTTTGTACTTGTTTTCTATATTAATGATTCAAAGATATCCACCATAAACCACAAATGTATTGTAGAGTAGACCTAAAAATACTCAATAATGCATATAGGACTTGTTTAACACTTAATGAATGAATATAAGTCATTTGTGCTTTTGTTCTCCAACAAAGTGAAGAATCCACACTATACAGGAAGAAAAGGATTTAAATGAAAATTCGGACACTACACAGTTGCCTTTGTTTGTGTAAAAATGCTTCAGATTAGGTATTCTGCACAAGAACACATGCTTTAATTAGCCCTGAAAATGGTTTATAGTAAGACCCGTGGATGTCGACGAGTGTTACTTTAGTACGCTTCGTTTTTTCTTTGTGTAATTACAGCATGTTTTCTTTTGGCAACACGCATTCTGGAATTAGCAAATGAATGTTTTAACCCCGCTGAACTCCACCGCACTGCTTTATGTGCTCCATTCCCCCATTTACATTGCTTGGCTTTGGAAATGAACACAGGCGCTAATGACCTTTAGCATCACTGGCAGGTTTTAAGTGTGATCAGTGGGTATATGTTTAACCGTGTTGTCCTGTGCCTCGGGAGATTACAGTAACGATACCAATTAGTCCAATCTCATTAGCTAGTCCAACTCACCCCAGTCACACAAATTAAGGAAGCTCTTTAATCTGACATCCCGTGCTCTGTGCGTGTGAGAGTGTGTATGAAAGAGGGATATGTGTGGATGAAGCTGTGGACATTCCCTTTGTTCCTTCTGGATCTCCATTCATAGCTATACTGCTAATTGGGTATACTTTTGTAAACACACATAAGTTTTAACTTTTGTGTTACTGACTGAGCCTTAAAACCACAACAACAACGTATTGTAATGGTATGTAAAGTCTATTGAAAGACTACATGTGCTATATATTGACAGAACATGGAAAGTAAGATTCCAACGTCATCTTGATGGATATGTTGATACATTGCCAAAGATAATATATGTTTATATCTTTATCATTAGATGGTAGATTGGGGATGACAGTTGCTCTGCTAGTAAAGTGCTCTGATTCAAAGGTCGGTGGTTCGAATCCCACTCTCAGTATAAACATCTTTGATGGAGCGGTCAGATCCAGTGACCCACAGGTTGGCGGTGCGATTCCAGCTCCCACAGCTGTCATTGTGACCTTGGACAAGACACTTATCCGCCCCCACTGTCTGCATACATGATATAAGGTGGTATATAAATATGGCCATTTACCATTAGAGGAAATCTTTTTTTACTACTTTGAAAATTCCTAAAACATGATGTTTGAAAGCCATACATTAAATATAAAGACATTTGACAATTGTATAATATGTATTTTTTTTAAATGTTTTAATACCTTACAGTGTTGTTGAATTTTTATTATTACAATGATCATCACATTTATCAGTACAATAAAGGGCTTATACCACGAGCCCTGTGCCCCTTTGCCCCCTATGGCTCTCTGCAGGCCCACATCTGATTAGTGTCTATTAAAGATCAGAGCGCTGAGGAGGAAGTGCCCTGCTGGCCTGGGTGCTGAGTGCTGTGTTAACTTTGGATGAGCTTGGCATCCCCGCTGGCAGACCACAGTGCCTTATTATGGGCTCTCGGAGTTTATTAAAGAAGCTTAGAACTGGTAGGTTTAGAACTATACAGTAGCATATGGAACAATAACTGGAAGGGCTGAGACTATCCCGGCAGTATCTTTGGGCCTTAGGTAGAGTTCACCCTGATAATTACGGATAGCCATGCAAATAAAATAAACATAAAAAACATAAACTGGGTTTGCTGAGAGAGACATGCAGGTCAGTAAAAACTAAAAAACTAAGAAGAAATAACAACATTACAAAATCCAAAATACCAATTAATTTATGCCATCCTTAAATTATCATTTGAAAATCAAATGGATCTTTCCTGTAGCCTGGACTAATACCACTTAAATAAGCCTGAGACGTGTTTCCCTTCTTGTATGCCTGTACTCATTAGGTCAGAATTAACAGGAGATTACTGTAGCCATAGGCTACTGGTAACATTAATATCTCCAAGAGATGCATTTTAATTCCATTTCAAATGCCTCAAATGACTTAAACACATGGGGCTATCGAAGCCCTAGCAGTTAATCAAAGAAAATAAGTGTGGATGGCTTTGATAGCTGAGCTCTTCCCCAGCGCTTCTTTGAGCCTTAATCAAAACCATGTTTATTTTTTTTTATTATTAACACTATTCTTTTTTTTTTTGTCCTCAGAGGCAGGAAATTAAAGCCATTGTGTTTAGTATAATTGGCCATTTTGTACCATTCACAGAGGCCTCCACAGATTTGGACTACCCACAGAAAACTCTGAGCCAAGTTTAACTCTGTAGATGAGGGCTTTTGATTGTATCCCTATTTTCTGACTCTGTGTTTTATGCACAGCTTTCCTCACTGGGCCTGAGATGGAGGAGGAGTTACCAGTACAGCTTGTTCTGTTTAAGAAGACTCAACTGATGATCACGCAAGTGAGTCTCCTCAAGTCCAAAAATATACTCAGCAAAGGTAATGATTTACTTTCAGATTGAAAAATATGCTTGAGTAAGAATAAGTAGAAAGCTACAGCCCTTTAACGTCTTTGCAGTTTTTCAGCCTCTCCTTAAACATGTGATGTCACTGCTTTCACTAACATCATAGCACAGTTGTAACACAAGTGTTTAATAATGGTAGAAAAGTTCACACATTTAACATGGCTATACTCATCACTATCTGGGCAAATAGGTTGGGTTCGCGTGACATCACACCATTCTAATCTCCTCTTAAAATTGAGCTGGAGTGCAGTCAGATTACTATAGTTTGCCTTTTAACTGACAAAATGCAGATGCTGTCACTTGTTTACCAAATCTGAAATGAACTCCCATAGAGTTACTTAGGACCCTGCCCTCTATCTGAGCTTATGACAACATCAAATTTTAAAACATAAACACAGCCTATTCCTAAAATATTTTCTGGATCACTACATCCCAGCACAGTTTTGGGTGCCACATTTCAAAACACTTTGCTCCCACGCTCAAATATGGAGACTGGCGATACAGCAGAGTAAATTGGATTCTCTTTCTGGTTATTTGTGTGTAGTATGTCTTCCTAACAGCCAGGGGGCCACTAGACAGCACATGAGTGATCCCAGTTCCACGTCAGGAGTCAAGCCGAGACATAACAGCTCCTGCCAAAATGACACTGGAGTGAGCTGTAATGACTACAATGTTTTTACTTCCACCTTCTTCTGAGCAGCAGGCCTCGTAAGCTAGCGCCGCACAAAAGCCTGCGTGTGCTCGGAGAAGTTAAGGAGTTTTGAAAGTTAAAAGACAGCTCCTCTTCCCATGATCCCGTTGTGATGTTTACCCGGCTGCCTTTTGTGTCAGTGCACGCTCGACAATGCTGATATGTTGAGGTAAAGTAATTTGAATGTGACAGTATGAAGTGAGTTGGCGAGACAGCTTGTGTAGTGCCAAGCCTCACTTTAGGAAATGCTCT
>KN473072.1:35806-62569 GCA_000787095.1 Periophthalmodon schlosseri
ATATATTTTTAAAAGCTATATATATATATATATATTTTACAGGATAGAAACATCAGCCTTTTAGAATAGATCACAGTGAGTTGATGAGTGTGCTCTTTGGCTGCTCTGCTGAGGTGAACACCTAGTGGGAAAAGACAAACCAAGCACTTGTAGTGGTTTCAGTGGATTGACCTTTCAGTCTGGCCATGCCTTTGTCTTATCCCTTTCTTTCCAAACTATCTGAATGTTTTTGCCCACACTGATGGCTGTTGGATTAGGTTTTCCTAAGAGGTATTCTTCATCTCCCAGTTTATTAACACCCTGTATGACTAAAGCTGTTCACTTTTACCAGTTGGATTCTCATGGTAATTCTAAAGTATTCTAGTGGATGGTTATAGGCTGAGTTTGGCAGTAGCACTGTGCATTGTACCCAGTGGGCTCTTTGTAAATAAAATGTTATTACACGCCTGGATATTTCATGCCCAATGCACACAGAGTGGAGAGGTGCCACAGCTCCACAAGATCACAGGCAGATGTTAATCACAGATTAACACACACTCAATAGAGGGCTCACTCAGCCTCGCGCTGATGAAGAGACATGCGGCCATGCTGAAACCTCCTGGATCTACTCCACAATCACCAAACTGACGGTTCTTTTACATGTTCTCATTCATTTACATACTTTAAAAGCCAGGCAGAATATCTCTGTTGCCTTTAAACGGGCAGGTATAAGATCAAATATTAAGTGTGTCTTGGTTAGTTTTCCATTAACAAGGTTACACCACTTGAGTCTTTATGGAGGGGTTATCATAGGTGTTTTAGTACAAGTACAATGTGCATGCAAGTAGTAGTTTGAGAGCATATTGTCTTTGGTGTTTAATCTAAGTTAATTATGTGCTGTGTAAAGCATGGTGGTGAATTTGGGGCTCCATTGTGGTGATGGGTTTGGGAGATAGTGCTAACAGCCTGTGCCTGCTAGACTGAGCCCTATGATCCAGAGGGGAAGAACACAGCCCATGGCTAAACAAATCCTCCTTTGTTTTGGGGTGTGCTGAGTGATCTCCATTGAGAGGAGGGGATGGGTAAACACTGCTAGCTCTATAGAGCTACACATTGTAAACACACAGCGCTCATTAACTATAATGAGATGTTATGAGGAACCCTTGAGCTTATTGTGTGGCTTCTACTGAAGAACCTGCCTGCTATTGTTGTTGTTGTTGTTTATGCAAAGCAAATCATAGCTTTAGGTAGAAAAAACACAGCATCCCTTCACATCTTTTACCCACTAATCATCAACGGCAAAGAAGAAGCTTCAAACACCTTGGCAAGTGATGCATAGTTTATCTTATAAAAATGCCTTTTTGTTCACTCAAAAGTTTTGAAATTATTTCTTAACATGGGGTGCTACTTGTGAGGTGGGCCTGATGTCATAACCAAACGCAGTCTTAAGAGTGATCAGAACTCATAATCAGTTTCACAATTGTGGTTATCATCTGTCATGTTATTATTTGCATACAAGTTAATGTGATTATGTGATCATTCTCTCTGACAGGGCTTTTGCCTTTTACAGAGCAGCAAAATTGTCTTTTCCAAACTGTCCATTTCACTGGTTACATATACGGCTGTTGCCTTCAAGCCATAATTACAGGTGTCACAGGAGTCTGACAAAAGGGCTGGGGGAAGCAACACAAGTGAGGCCGGCGTCTATGACAACAGTCCCTGAGTATACTGTAGCTGTTAATTGCCCCCTGCTCAGGACCTCCACTCCCTGATGCTGGATTTTTCCTGCCTCTTTCTTTGCTTTAGTCTGCACTGATTGGGAGCGATCTGAATAGGCTGACAGTTGGCTGAGATTTCTCAGCCACATGCAGTTGACACCCCCTAATTAGATGCTCCTATATGGCAGTTTACATTAGACAAACATTTGTGCAGGCCATGGGAGATGCCAGCTTTTGTTTGGAGAGCTCACACACATACCCGCTGTAGCGTTCAAAAACTGGTGAGTTAGCTCATTTGTGTCTTCTCCAGACTCTGTGTGTGTCTGTCTGAACAGATTTGGATAACTGCACAGATAATGAATTTTAAATCCCATCCATAAGATGGCGCGTTGGTAAGAAACCCTTAAAGTTTATTTGCTTCCTGAAAACCATTAACATATTCCCAGTTGTTGGCATACATACTCCAGAGAAGTGTCTCTAGGTGTTTTTGTCTTTTGCCTACAACATGCCAATAGCACCATAAGGTATCTGGCTCCTGTCTGGCCTTTGCTTTTGCTCCATGAGCTCTTTGTTTGATAAGTGTCCAGCACAGAAACACCTAACACTGATGCAGAAGAGGTATATGCCTTTTTTCTTTTCAGAATCAAAACACGTGTTTCACTATTTCACTGAACATTTAGTTTTATTTGCCAACTGGGTCTTTCAGGCCTGACACCATGTAGCTTATTTTCCTCATATAACCTCAGCAAGGTCAAGTCTTTCATTCATGTGTTTGGAAGACAGCGGAGGGAGAGTGAAGGGAGCTCCCTCTGTCCTCTGCCTGGAGGTCACTCCAAAGCCAGTCATCATATTCAGCTGGATAAGGGAAATGAACAGATAAGTGTGAGGTTGAGTGTGTCTCTGTGTGAGGACACACTGCTCAAAGCTCAAGGTTCACGTCTTCTTTAATTATTATTATAGGCTGTTAATTATTAGGCACATAATGTTTTCACTTCGATAGTTAAATGTTTTGATTTGACTCTGTGTGCTGCTACTGTGACAGAAACAATGTACTTTTGGCTAGTCTTTGTGCTTTTGTGCGACTGCTGGCTCCTAGTTTAATCAGCCCACCTGTCAAAATGGGACTTTGCCCTAAAAGTGCAGAAGTTACATTATCAAATTACATTTTCTGTCTAAATAACACAGGAGCAGGTTGGGAGCTGAAATAAAGATAATCTGCAGCATGCTACATAATCACATCAAATAAATAGGACTCACTTCTGTATCAGCGCAAAAACATGGATGAGGACAGAGGAGTCAGTCTGTCACCCCTGCTAGTCATTTTGTACACTAGTGATGCCAGTATGTTTGTCGGGGATACCATTGCTGCAGGTAGTAATAGTATGTAAAAGTACTTTGATAATGACAGTATATAATATTTTTTTGTTTGCAACAAATAGACTGTGCTTTAACGTTTAAATATGGATAATGTTGGATTAAAATGTTTCATGCTCTCCAGTCCCCTAGGTGGAGCTGCTGAGGAAAAAGCTCAGAACCTCACCTAGACCATTAGACCACGTCTGTGCATGCAGTTCTATTAACATGAGTCATCACAAATATGAAGAATATAACGGTAGTCTTATATTTCATCAGTCACCTGTCCTACGCTTGCACTGTGTTTGATTATCATAATCAGAGTACAACGCAGAGACAAACGCAAGGTTTACGCAGCAGCACAAGTTGATCCACCACTCACAACCAGCCCCAAAAGTCTCAGCACAACAAACTTGTGAGACTCACGAGACTGCTATCAGTACAGCAAGAGGAGGCTAGTCACAACACAAAGACATGGCATCAGTGCAGCTCCAACAACGCACATAGCAGTTCCACCCAGACACCCCCAGCACTGGAGCAGCCTACATCACAACCATGAGCTAGTATTATATGCCCAAAACTAACTATAACATCACCCCACCTCACTTCTGCAGTGGGCTGAAGAAGAGCACATCATCTAGCCACTGTCCTGTTGGTTCTCTCATAATGTTTATAATTTAGTCCAATACGATGAGATGAAACGGGTCCAAGTTCTGGTCCAATTGGGTCAACGAGGTCAGAGGTTTAGGCAAAAGAAATAACTAGGCAGTAGCCACTAACCAGTGTGAATCAAAATAAGAGCACATAGGATATACACTGCAGTCAGCCAAATGCACTCATTTTAGCGTAATGCAAATCCTCTGTTCTTTTCCTCAAGCAAATGCTTCACAGAAGGGTCCCACTGAAAAGAAGGCGCAGACTCACCCTGTTGTTATTGGTTGTTATCCATTTATTATAGGGGCAAAATGCCACCAGTAGAGAGTTGGCGGATAGGCGGGAAATGGCTAGCAGACAGAATCACGATAGATCAGATGTCTGATAGACATTTGCGAAATCCAATCAGATGATTTGAGTGCGCTCCTGCCTGCGCCCCATGGACATACATCACGGCTGTAATGTAAAGTAATGGGGCAAAAACACTGGATTTGACGTCAAATGTTCTACAAGCTTCAGGCTTTCCCGTAGAACTCCATTCAGCACTCAAAGGGCAGTAACATGATCACATTTAGTATTATAAAATATGTCTATTCAGATACACAATTTTACACACAATATGAAACATATAGCCTAAAACAAAATATTGACTTTATTAATTTTTATCTAGGTCAAGTTTGGGAGTGCGACACACTTGCACCCCCTATTGACCAGCCGCCACTGGAATATAACAATAACAAACTAGCCTGAGGAGGCTCAAATGAAAGGCTCCAAGAAACAATTAAAAGCTGTAATCTTCTTGCACTTTGATTTACATATAAGATTTGCACAGAAATTAAATTATTCAGAGCTCCCTTCACACCATTTTGCATGATACTTTAATGTGAAATTAATGAAGCATTAGTCATTTATGAATCTGTGCACCTCACCTATTAACATTGATCCACGTGTTAAAGTTCACTATATAATTACTAGGGCTTAGCTGTGCTTATGGGACCAGAAATGTAGCTGTTAATGACTACTTAGTTCTATATGTTTTGAATGATTTTTGTCTCACGATAAACAATATTCTCCTACAGCACATTATTATTTCCCCCTTAATCATGTGGTCTGTGAGAGGGGCAGGAACTCACAACAACAGTGCATTACTCCTAACACAGTCCTGTGGAGAGCCCTATTTGAAAATGACATGTTTGGGTGAAATTCACACAGACATGATCATCATCTCCTCTAAGTGTGCAATCTTGTGGCTCCAGTGTGCAGTGGGTGTCGGGGGCTGTGTTAGCCAAGCGCTTAAATGAGCGTTGTTTTACCTTGATTGAACTGTCTGCGTGGGGCTGAGCTGTACGGCCTGAACCAGCCCAGCCTATTTAGAGCCCTGGCCCGCTGTCGCGCACACCAGCGCATTACCTCCCTAACTGGAGACTCCTGTTTCACCAGAGAGCTATCACATTTCATAACAGGGAAAAATAACACTTTAGCAGGGGGGTCAGGTGGGGAAATGGCACCTCTAAATGAGGGTTAAGGCTGTATCATTGTCTTGTGCGCCACATCCAGCCCACCTCCAATAATTCTGCTGACCTTCAGTGCCATGCGGCTGGTTCGACATGGAAGGGTGAGCTGCAGAGAGACGATCCTTTTCACGCGCTCCCTTCTCCTCAAAATGGCTTTTTCTTCTCCCAGACAATCATCTGATACAAAGGCTGAATGAAATCACAGATTACATAAGAAAGGTCCTCTTGCCTCTGCGATAAGCGCTGCACCTGCACTGCTTTTACCTTTTACACTTATCTGGGCTGTGCACTTTTGTATTCTTATAAAACTTGATTTAAAAATGTCAAATATGCAGGGACGAGCAGATTATTATGCTAATATCTATAAGTTTCTTAATTGTAAGATTAACAGCATTGTAAATGTGAATTTAATGTGCTGGATTGTCACTCTCAGGTGTGTATAGCTTAATTTTACCAATCCGTCCTACCTGGCATTTTCACTTTATCTTCTTTATGTAATATAGGGACATCATCAGAAGAAATATTTCTACTTTGTGGCACAGACTAAATTGAACTTAGTATTAAATAAAGAATGATATCCATTATACATTTGAGGATGAAAAATAATGCTTTATTTCCCTTGTGTACATGCACTATATATGAAAGTAGAGAGCGCTTCTATTGATCTTGGCTTTCATTAGGTGAAAATGTCTCCCCCGGTGAAGAGCTGCAACTTTTCAAGCCCATCGGAATCAAGGTAAACCTACCAACGGAGAGGCAGGGAAAATATATTCTCCCAGGTGAGAGATTCTTTAAACATGGCCACAGGGAATGTAAATGAAGGCGCTGCAGTGATGGAAAGACTGTATTAGACCGGGAGTCAGCCACAACACACACGTACACACACACGCACACACACATTTATTAGAGTGAAAAGTACGGAGGAAAGAACAGATGGTAGGTGCCAAATGAGGGACGGACTTAATCTGAGTTGACAGAGAAGAGAGCGCCGTGCTGTGGACTGGAGGCAGTGTGAGCCGGCAAGAAAATGAATGTCTGAAATCCTGTAGATGACACTGTGACACAAGTGAATTTTTGTCTAACCTTTTATAATCTTTTTTTTTTTTTTCCTTAATTCATCCAGAAAAAGAAAAATATATATATATATGCTCTTCACTTATGTCCTGTTCTTTTTCTTCTGCCTCTCCTGTACCGAGACACAGACAGGGCCGCAGGGTTGAATTGAGGTTTAAATCAGTAATCAGTAATTAAACTCAAACATGGCCCTGATGGTTTTATACTATGTCCTGGGGATCTGCTCACCAAAATTAAATATTTTAGTTGTGGAAAAGGGGGAGGGTCCATGTCACTAAATCCATCAAGAATGGTAAACGGCTTAGAGCTTTTTGCATAGATTATCTATTTTTGTGTAGAATTTTTGTCTCCTTTTAAATTAATGTTAAGTATAGATTAATTTGAATAAATAAAAAAATGACATTATTTATTTTAATTATTACTTATGACACAGTAGCTCACACATTAATAACAAAGAGCAAAAAATGATTTTGGACTTTGGATGAAGGACTTAAGACTGTAAGATAAAGGGTAATAAGGTACAAATAGACCGATTTTTATATGTACAAGTAGAAAAAAAATCTATTTAAAAAATATCTGTGTAGGTAACTTTTGCAGTGCTATTGTGGCTATAGGAGCATGAATATTCGCCTGTTTCCTTGTTGTGATTAATAGGATTTTTTTCTTACATCACAATCTTGAAAGACTTATTTGTGCACATGTTTGTGGTATTGAGTGTAGAGATAAGAGGAGGAAGCCAGGTCTTGTCAATGGCTGTACTTATCTGCAGCAGAAGTGAGAGGCAGATTCCTTTTCAATCCACATGTATTATCTTATAGACGCTCAGAGGTGTTTTGTATGAGAGCAACTTAGCTACTTAGGAATGCTTTCAGTGTTCATCGGGGATGCACTTCTGAAAGTTTTCTGAAAACAAACATCTGCATGGATTAAAAAATTAAAAGATTTGATGCGAGAAGTGACCTGAATATATAATCTACACACAATACAAGTTCACTTATTTGCTCCCAACACAGAATCTGATTAGTGCCTATAAGAACAAAATTTGCAAAGTAAACTATCTCGCGGCGCATTGGCAGCTGTGCAGAAAGCTGCTTGTCCTATATAGCTTAAGGTTCACTCTTCCACTTTCTTTGTTAACAAAAATGTCTGAATCAGGCGATGTTATCTAAAGCTGCTTCTTCTGATTACAAAAAAACAAGTTTGTGGAACTCTTCTGAACTTGTTTAGACTGATTTGTTTATCTCCAAGTAAAAGGAGGGTAATTTTTCCCCCGATAAGTATTCCCCTGTTGCAATCCGTTTTAATTCATTGGTTAAAAAGCACAAAGGAATGCCAGGGGTTCTAATTCGGAGACAAACCCAGGCGACGGCAGAGTGCACATCCAAGACAATCCTGTGCTACCTGTGCCATGAAGATTAGGCCATTGTATGAGCGTTATCGTGTGTGCCAAGTGCAAGCCGGGCTCAGTAAAAGTTGCCAGTAAGGTTCTTAAGATATTCATTTTGCCCCCGGATTTATTGATATAGTTACAGGGAAAAAGGTGACCTGGCATCTGGATACAGTCTTAACCATAGGCTTGTTCTGTTTCATGTTCATATACATATACACAGTAATGTTTAGGGACGGTATCATCTTCCACATTGTTCCCTAGTTACATTTTATCGGTCTCCCACAGAGATCCCTCCTCAGCTCGGCGCTTTGTGACCGCGTGTGGTGCCAGAGAAAGTGTGCGGCTCAAAGAAGCATGAATATCCCACAAGCCCCTTAGCCCCCCAATCTGAACCTGGGACTGCTAAACCGTCTGCAGCTCTGGAGTTGGACAGTTGTAAATCCATGCAAACTTTAAAATTAATGTAAAAACAACACTACTGTTAAATATTTTAAACATTCATTGTGTTTATTTTTTGCAATAAAATAACCATAATAATTTAAAATGTTATACTATTCAAACTAGTTATTCATTTTAATTGTAGAATATTGCTGTGGTAAACTTTGCAACAACAATTGTTTGAAAACAGTTTTAGTACTGTGTAAAAATACATAATTTTAGAAAAAAAAAATTACAATTACAATTTATTTTTTATTTTTTTTTATTTTTTCTTCTTTATCATTGCTTGACAAAACAAGTGTGTATAATTTTGTCCTTTAATATTTTAATGCCAAACAGGACAAAACGTATTAGAAACCGGGAAGGATCTGTTACAGTCATGTGACATATACTGGATGTTAGAAAGGGAAGCCAGACACAGTCGCTGCAGTTTGTGCAGTGGACAGCCTGACCCCCGAGGCTGCTGGGACTGTTGAGTGTAATAAACAAATGGTTATAGAGAGTGTGCAGTGGCAGAGCGGCACATATCAGAGCGCTGCTGTGTCGGCACTCTGATTGCGTTTGTGCTATTACATAATTACATTTGGACTTGGATCATGCTTTTTAAGAGATTATGTGGGCATATGCTGCTTGAACATGTGCCAGCCTGTGAAATGGGCCCCCTTTCATGGGCACTGTATTAGCGTTAGAGAGTTTATTGAAATCAGAATTAGTTGGCTGCCAAGACCTAATGAATTGGTGTTATGATCCTGGTCCATAGCATGCTGCTGCGTTATAACTTGGGCCTGACGTCATAATAGGGAGAGCAGTCTGTTTGAGAATGTTAATTAAAATCCAAATTATGAACTGTTCTTTTTAACAGAGTGTAGTAGAATATAAAACATTATGTTTGTACTTTACTACTATTGTATACTGTATTTGTAGACTTTATTGTCCCCATAGGGAGTGCCTCTGGGCAATCTGTCAGGAGCAGTGGCCGACCGCAGTGCAGGCAGTGCCCAGGGACATATCTCAGATCTCAGGAGTACCTAACTGGAGAATAACCTATTGTGTATGTTTTAGGTTGATGGAGTACCTGAAGGAAACCCAGAGAACATGCAAACTCCACACAAAAGCCTGCACTCTATCTAGGAATTGAACCTGGGACCTTCTTGTTTTGCACCAAGAGTCCTTGCCACACAGAGTAAGTTGCTGCATTTTCTAATCCTATCTATTTTCTTATAAGATTATCATGCAAAAAAACCTGAAACACCCTCTACTGCTTTGCCATGGCTTTAATCAAGCATCTGTCCATTTTTATGCCTTTCTCATGGGAAACAGAAAAAAAATTCAAAAGCATTACACCTTCACACTGAACCATTTCCCCTGACATACCTCTGACTGCACACACTTGTATCACTTGCCTGTCCTATTTTAGGCTGTCTGTGCTATCCCTATACCTTGCCCACGTGTAAAGGTTTCAGTAGTTATTCTGGTCATTATTGGCTGTTAAATCTAGAGATGATCGTAAAAGCCCTGGCTGCCCCCCTGTGCCTCAGAGGTCAGCTGATGGCCTGCTTTATGAGCTCGCAGCGTCGTGCATCACCACCCCACCATCATTTCTGCTCACCCCCCTTACCTCACCCACGACACACGGACACACAGGCCGCAAACCACCACCTATTTGTCTTCTTTCACTTGCTTTCCGTAAAGACCCTCCGATGTCCCATATACCACCAGCGGGGCATTAAATGTTTCCAACCTCAGTTCATATCAAGTAACTAGACTTGACTAGAAGCATCGTTATCCAGGGTGGCTAGTGAGAGCAGTTCTGCAAATTTATGGCACATTTCAAGAAATTGTCACTTTTTACAATGCTATAAGTGAGAAAGTGAGTTACTGACACTCGTAACCCGCGTGCTTTTCCCATGCTGTTTGTAGCAGGCAGACTCTTCGAGATTACTACCGACTTTCAGAAAGTAAGTGACATCAATTTTATTTGACTTGTTTAAGGGCCTTTGCCTCATAATAAGCATTGTTATATGAGACTACTTCTCCAAAGCCCTCATCAGTTATGAGTCAAGGAGTGGGGAGGACAACTTCTGTCACAAGCACTGGTTTTATGGAGTGCTCATTCATCATACTGACACATTATTCTCCATAAAAAGTTTTCACAGAGAAGATAGGCTGGTTAGATATGAAAGGAAAATGAAACGGCCATGTTTTTTTATTTAAGAAATCCAATTACTTATTGGAAACACTGTTCTTTAAGAGGAAAGTCACATTTGATCGCAGTGCCACCAATACAGGACATAGTTCCTGCTGTAGCTACTGAGTGTTGTAATAATTTATTGGCCTGCCAATTATTATTTCACCCACAATGGGAGAGGGGAAAAGAAGCCAAGAGCCAAAGGAAATGCATTCAGCTCTCTGCTGCTCAAGGAGCCAAAGACACTTGGATGTTTTCCTACTTCTTACCCTCTCCTTTCTTGAAGGGCTTTTTGGAGCGCTGCACACAGGCGTGCTGTCTTTACTGTGAAGTCTTCCCCCTTTATTACCAGGCCTCTAGTGACCTCACCCTGCTGAATGAAGTCATTGACTGAACTGCAGGGAGACAAACCAGCATCCCAGGGAATTAATCAGGTCCATCAACAGTGGGGCTGCTGGCCGCCGGACGGCCGAGCTGGCTGAGCCCACTGTGCTGCTCCTGGGAGCAATGCAGAGTAGTTAGGGAGCTGACAGCGAGCTGATAGTCCTGCATCCTTCATGTTATGAGTACATCAAAGGCTAGCCTCCCGGATAAAGCACTGAGCTGCAGAGTGGAGAATGCAGGCTCTCAGCAGCGGCTGGATGAGTACAGCATGACCTCATCCTAAACAGTGGAGAGGGGCTGACAGAGAGGGCCAGGGGCCTCTGGGAGGGGAGCAATTTGGATGTTTAGCCACCTGAAACTCCCCTCTCTAAACATGTCTTTCCCAGCAGCCAATAAAACACATGATGAAAATGATCCCTTCCTCCTCTCTGTACTTTTCTTTTCTGGTCCCTGTGCCTCCCCACTTGTGTCTGTCAGGATAATTTGCCTTGTGTGTGTGTGTATGGTTCCCTGTCCACAAAAATGAAGAACGGACCCCTTAACAACACCAATTAGTGACACAATTAGACCAGGCAAAACACTTGGTAGATCAGTGAGCTTGCATGCCATTCTTTGTGTCCCAGCTGATTGTGTAATTATGGTCACATCTGAGTTAACTGTTTGTTTTCCAAAAGTTTAATTTTTGTCTGACTTTGAGTAAATGTTGCATTTAATGAATGACACTGGGATTAGCAAGTATCAATGTATTAATACTACAGACTACATCGTAACAAAAAAGGGTATATGCTTTTAGCTCACCTGTTATGATTTTCTAAGGCTTGAATGCAGAGAGTGACCTTGTTTTCATATAACACAGAAAAGACTTACATTGTTGTCTTTATTGTGAGTTTGAGGCAGTGATTTGCTATGTTTGATAGTGCTGGTGTGTTTGTGTTCGCCCAGAGAGAGTTGGGGGCGTTCTATGTCTGCATTCCTGAGCTGTGTGAAAAAGGATCGCTCTCTTTGGGGCTGAATTTAATGAGATGATCAATGACCCCCACGATTTACATTCACAAGTGAGAAGAAAGAACCAGTGAAGGAGAGACAGGGACTCAATAGGTTTACTACAATTCTTTGTCAGATCGTGAATTGTTTCTGAAATATGAAATCCATCTTTTTGATTGCTCCAAGTTGTTTTTTCTTTGATGAAAGCAGAGTAGACAGAATATTTTAAATTCAGAAGTGCTTTCTCTCATAAACAAGACACTGGTCATCCTGGTACACAGAAGAGACAAGCAGAGATTGTATGCGTGTTGGAATGGCATAAGCAGGTCATCCATGTAACTCCAGATAGACTGTGATAGGGCCGTGCTGTACATTGCTGTTGGACAATTTGTTCTGACTGAATTCTACTAATTGTGCTCACCTTCCCCTCTCCTTTCCTTTGAACTGCAAAGGTAAGGAGGGTACGAGCAGAAGTATGCTGGAAGCAGTACTGACACATAGCTTTGTGTTCTCACTTCAGATTATCAAGCACATAGCTGGACGTCAAAAAGGATTGCGTTTGAGATCCGGCAGCCTTAATAAGTACAATCAGAATGGTAATACTTGTTGTGTTGTGCATATAAATAAACCTGCAAGTGTGATTAATCATGTCAGCAATTGTCAAAACAAGAAGCACACCAGTACATGAGAAGAAATATCTGTGTGTCTTGATGGAATGCCTATCTGTGGCTGTATGCTAAAAGGACACTGTACCATGGCACATATACAGTGCTCTTAGCCATAATTCGCCTATTGTGAGAGCAAAGGGGAGTCAGGGAGATGACATCATGCAAAAAGCTGTGTTTGAAGTGCCAGTCCTGAAGGAACCACTTATAGCAATTAGGATATCCTTGAACAAGCGTTTGCGAAACATTGGCTGGTTTTTGGCATTTGCCTCCCATTCTTGCCTACTAACTAGTGAGGTTTGATCTCCCATAATTATCTACCCACCAGTTTCGCACTCCTGACAGCTTCCTCCCTGGAGACGACTGAATGGTGAGGCTACTCACTGATTGCATCAAAGTGTCAGAAATTGCAACATCAAAAATAATAACTGATATTCCAGTGGCAGGCTATGCTTTGAATATTTCCTTTAAAACACTGTCTAATTTGTGTCTTGTGCGGTGCCAGTGTGAGCGTGTGTGACTGAGAGGGTTAAAAACAAATAAAAGCCAGGAAATGCATTCATTATTGAAGCTCTATTTACATAGAGCAGACTGGTATGTCTGTGCTGGCTTATGGGGGAAAAAAATAAAATATTTTGGTGAAGCCACAATCCCACTCTTCTAAGGAAAAAGGTTTTCTATAAAATCCTGTCTCTTTCAAAATAATTCAGTATTCAAGATGCAAAGTATAGTAAATATATATATCGTTGCAGTTACTATGTTCATAAACCTTTATTGGATTGAGGACAAACTGTGGAAAAGACGTGTCAGACATTTGCAATCTCAATATTTCAGAGTGTAATCTTTGTCTATTACTAACCTGAAAAATAAACTGTCCAGTATATTGGCATTTTATGTGTAGGGTCAGCCATTGTGCGCACATAAATATTTGGTCAGATAGTGAGTCTGGGGGGCCCTCTTGCAGCAGTGTTAGCAGGCACGTTAAGAGAGATATTCATTTTTCAACACCTATCTTGACTTCACTGACCTTGCCAAGATACACTTTCATAGCACATTTATAAAACATAATCTTTCCTTGTTCCAAGCTTGTACATTCTCCCTGTTCTGCACCGGTGGCTTTTGTTTTTAATTGTACACATCTGAGGAATTATTTGCGGTGTCACCCTCGTTTTGGTGTTCTACTAAAGACCATTTGCATCACCTGCTCAGGGTGGAGAGGGCTTGGCCTTGCTGATGGTGAGTATTACTTCACTGAATTGAAAAGGACAATTGTGTGCTAAAGCTTTGAATTGAGATAGACAGTTAGCCAAGGTTTGTGCAAGGATGAAATTAAAATCAGTGCGGCGGCGAGCGGGGCTGCTTTACAAGAATAAATTAATGCCACGAGAGAGGGGAGAAGCCAGTTTACTTTGCAATGACAAATGTTGATTTCCCCTGAGGTATTTAAAGTGATTTGACCCAGTCATTCTTTTAAATCACAGACAGGAGATGATAAATGTGCTACTAATGAGGCCTCCGCATTTTATCTCTCACTCTCCCCATGAAGGATTTCTAAAGCTCAAGGAGGCAGCACACTCTCACATCCTTTACAGCACACTTAGCCTGTTCAATCTCAACATTGCAGTCAACAGAAAAAAACACATCTCTGCCTGCTGTGAGAGATTGTGAGAAAATTAAAATCAAACATGCAACGGCATTGTTCTGCCTTTGCCCCTCTTTTAAAGAAGCCACACTAATCTGAAATAGAGTAGTGAAATTCAGCCCTGTCAGCGTTTGTCGACATTATGATAATCTTCTTTCCCGAGGCCTGTGTCTGCTCTCCGTGTAAAAGGTAAGCACTTGGCCTATATACACATGACAAAAAGCAGGGCGGCTGGAGCTGTTAACAGCCCAGTTCTCATTATCTGCTGTGTTGTGGAGGGAGACCAAGGATCTTTTCAGGTGCAGATGTAAGGCATCATTGATAGGGCATGCCTCTTTCCTCCTTTTACACTCACCCTCTGATCAATCAGTGCTGACAGGGCAGGCCTTTGTGTGGCACACTGTGGGACAAATGTCTGCCAGGGAGTGGGGCATTACCTGCACAGAGGAGCGGCGTACGGGGCGCGCAGATTAGCACCCGCTCGCTTTGATGGATTAGCATGTTGAAATATTGCTTGATTGCTGATATGAAAATGTTTTGGGGGGTTGTACAGAGGAGTGTGCTGCAGCAGTGATTATGGTGGGTCCTTCTCTCACCTGCCCCCTCACCGGCTCAGAGAAAAGAGAGGTACAAAGGAGAGAGGGGGACACCAGGGCGACACAGCCAGCAGCTCTGGGATAGACACATTCAGGCGTCCTTCATGAAATTTTTTTCATCATCATATTAACAGTGCTGAACGTGGAGAGATAAGGCACATGTATGGAAGTATATGCAGAATGCCCCCATGCAATATTTAAATCCTTTCTGCCTTTCACTCAGTGTGAATGAATATCAAATGTAGCAGAGACATTTTTGTGTAAATGATGACATAATCACACGCTTGTCTAATTGCTTGATCTGTCAATCCTTTGCACTCCTGTTCATGTCAAACAGTACCACTCATAGTTTTGTAGTTGTGTTGGTTGTAGGGATTCAGTACATGATTTAATTTTAAAGTAACAAAACGATGCAGTTTTTTTTTTAACACACAAAATAAGAAGTGACATTTTCGACAGCAGTAGTAATTAGTTTGTAAACTAGTTTGTCCCCAGTTGAGTCCCTATCAGGAGCATCTAACTGATGAATGAGTCTACAGTGGGTGCTTTAGGTTGATGGAGACACTGAACACCTAGAGGAACAGGCCAGGAGTTCAACCTGGGACCTTCTAACCGTAAGACAAGAGCGCTAGCCACCTTAGAGGCAGTGCTCATTAAAGCAGTTTGCATAGGATGAACAAATGTACAGAAAGTTAAATTAAGTATGAAGTCTGCATGACATTTTTGCAAGACACACGTGATCTATCAGTGCCAACGTAATACTGTACCATCTTGTAGTCACAGTTACACAAAAAACATGTATAATTGACTTTAAATTATATCAGAATAGTAACGAAGGCCTTATGTTAGAGGACAAGCATATCCCTTGAAGTTAGACAGAGGATGAGTGATTTGTGAGTGCACGTATTACCTTTGTGGTCACTGCTTTTTTGATCACAGGAAGTTGGAGCTTGTCTGTTAAATGTCATCCATGACCGACGGATGGGATGTCCCAGTACTCGGGTCCATTACTGCAGACAGGGGCCCCTCAGAGGACCGGGGCCCTGACTAATACAAACCGTGTGTGCCCAGTATGAACTTAAGAACTGCGGTGATAAACATGGCTAACGTAGAAAGCGTGTGTTTTACAACCCCCTGTAAAGGTCCAGTCGTAAACCAAGAATTTACGCCCTTCATTAGTGCTAATATAATGCACATAACTCTAATGTGTAACAATTGTGATAGCTATAAAGTGACTATTTTATACCTTCTCATTTCGGTGACATGTTGGTGACCTTAGCGGAGGCAATGCGAGGGCAGCCAAATTTACACTAGCTATGTATTCCCACTGGTAGGCACTGGGGTTTCAGGGAATTACAGGTGTCAAAACCCAAAATGGCTGAATGAATAACTTTATGTTCCACTTGAGAAATATGAGTCTCAGAAGCATCATTTACAGCTTCTGACTTGTTCCTGAATGATTTATAGAAGTCTGATTTACTATTCATTTTTTTTTGTAATCGTCTTATTTTACCCCACACACAGTCACTTCATTTGTAACTTAAAAGTACTTTTTTGAATAAGAAAATAGACTAAAATAAAAGATAAGATTATATGTTGTCTTTTTCCAGAATGTACCCATATAACTGTAATATGCAACATATTTTATTATAAACGCCGGGGAATCTTTGAACGGCTGACCCCCTGTCATGGCTCTTTGCTCATCCCACTGACTGTTTTGTATTTATTTCATTATATTTTTTTAGAAATGTAAGCCAAATCTATAAATTGTAATTTACATCGATCTCTTTAATGGTGTACTATGTAACTTTTCTGGTGTGGGTGAGGTGTGGTCTGGCATTAAACCAGTATGTCTTGTATGTCTTGCATTTAATCAGTTACAGGTTTTACTGTGAGCGGGGTCACCTCTCCACAGATCTGGCCTGTAGTAATTTGATCTGCTTGTCTCCATGAAGATAGTTAAGTTTAATGCCATACTGTGTAACATTTTAGGCAAAGCAATAGCATCTTCTCATTCCTCAACATGCTTTCTAATACCTTTCAAACGCACATGACCAGAGTTCCCACATTTCCCTTTGCACTTCCGATTACATGGCCACGTGCTATTTGTGAATGAACTAGTAAACGCAGCTATAGTCTGGAGTCCATTCTTCTTGCGCGCGGCATGACACGGTCCGTCACCTGAGCACTATCAGTGTCAGAGGGTGGCACACACGCGGAGGGGGATCTGAGGAGAGCCCACTGATGAGACCAAACAGGTTGACTTCTCCCTCGGCCCCAAGTGGAATGAAAAACAAATGTCATTGTGGGTGACAGGCAGCGTCTGTGTCTTATCAGGCCGGTCAATGTGAGTGATGGTTCTTATCTGGCCCCCTGCTCCGTGGCTGTTTATTATCCAAAGGTGGCAGGGCGGCACAGGGAAGAGAGGAGCACTAGAAGGCCCCTTCGCGATCCATCACTCCGGAGGTCTCTTTTCCACTCTTATCGGGCCGGCTACATGGATAACCGCAGCACTTGTTTACACACGCCAAGCCATTTGAATGAGCTGCCGGCACAGGAAACCATCCTTTTTGCTTTCTTTATCACACGTTGGAAGGAGAATGGAGAGAGTGGAGTGTGCCAAATAAATTTCTTTTTACACTGATATGCTTACAAAGACGCACACATACACGCATTGAAATCCATTGAGGAGCAAGTACATATATTGGTGAATGTAAGGCCGTTCATGCTGGAGGATAAGCTTCTGAGTGGAGCGCTTTTATCTCTTCATGGAAATTATTTTGGTTTCTGATATGTTTTTATTTGCTATCGGAGCCAGCATGTGTTGTTTATTGAGGCACATCATATCCTGAATGGGATGCCCTGTGACTACGTATGAACGTGAAAGGAAACCTCTCTGAAGATACAAGTCTTTTTAACATTCTCCACATCAGCAATTCAACTACTTTTTTCCAAAACAAATAGGACAATTGATAAAACATGAAAACTAAAGGTGAGAACCAGTCTAATCCAGGTCTAAAAACTGTTCTAAACCTTCTAAAACAGCTCTGGGACTACTATAAGTATTCGGTACCTTTGACACTAAGTATTAAGGCACTTTTAGAAGTCTGATAATGTGTTGTACTGATTTTGTAGTTATTCTTGTTTATATTGTTTACAGTATTGTGATTAAACGATGGCATTGTTTTAAGTGCTAAATTTGGAGATTAAATAAGACATGATAGGTATTGCTGTCATACTGATGTTCTAATAACACACGCACACATTTAAAAGCAAATAATCTTTTCCATTTAAAAGTACAGAACCTCAATAAGAGCTCTAGAAACACATTTCAAATGAAAGAATAATGAAATATTAGGACCGTTGCCATAGCGATTAACCATTTAAAACAAAATATGTTTGAAAGGTAAAAGTCCCGAAAATTTTGCCTATAACAGGAAGCTAAATCCCATGAATAAAGGAAAAGCATTAAAGATCAGGCTGTTTCCCCCACTTCCTGCTCCTTTGTGTGCCTGTTGGGATATTCCTGGTGCTCCCTGGCAGGACAGAATGTGTTGGTTTCCATTTCAAACAGGACTTGTGTGTCCGTCACATCACCAGGGGTCTCTCCTAAAATACATACCTTGTGTCAGGGCACAGGGATGGAGGCTGAATGGAATGGGGCAGCAAAGAAGAGGGGTTTGTTTAAGGTTACCAACATGGCTTCCCCGGAGGCTTTCATAGCAAGCACACTTTCTCCTCTGCCTTTCCTGGAGCTCAAAATAAAATTACCCCTTTTTTGACAACAGTGGGCATATATCTATTAGACAGTGCTGTAAAACAAGACACTTTTATTTGTAATACAGAATGTACAGTCTGTTTCAGTTCTTGACAATGAAATGTTGCATGGTTGTATTTGTCAAAAATGTTACTTTATTTAGAAACATATTTTTGAGCACTGTAAAAAAAAAAAAAAATGGCACTTAGAAATAGGGCTGCAACAAACTATTATTTTGCTAATTGATTAATGAAAAAAATATCAATTAGTTGTTTAGGTTGTGTTAGGCCTGAGATATGAGATTTTTACTAAATTTGTTCCAGATGAATCTAAACTGATACTACTTGAGGACATCCTGATGGAGTGGACTGCTGACAAAAACAGCAATGTGTCATTCTGATGTAATTGCTGCTCTGTTTGAATGATAGATCCACTTCTTCCAACTCATGGCATGTTTTGGAGTCTGTGCATAAACCAGTTAAGGGATATTTGATTACTGCAGAGTTGAAGATTATCTCAATCATGAATTACTAAAGATTATTAAAGATTAGAGATTAATCAACTAACTTTCAACTATCTAAATCTCTGACAGTTTTATGTACATTTTTTCTAGCATTCTGTTCTGAGGGATTACACAAGCAGCATTCTGTTGCTGTCTCAAGTGTCATAAAAAGTACATTCTTCTCAGTTTCAACACCGCAGTACACAATTCAAAATAAAAACACACATGAACTTGAATTTTTGCAGATGATTGCTTCTCGATTTACATTTTACCCTTCCCCTTCAGAACTGAGGCTCTAAATTCTCTCCAACTGCCATTTATTCAGCCAACTAACTGACATGGCCCTCACTCCAATTTTAGCCTCCTCTGAAATCAACAAAGCAGAACATGGTGAAGGATGCTAATTGCCAAGCAGCAACAAGAGTGTGCAGTCATGAGGGAGCGGTGGAATCAGTGCTGGGTGAGTGTGGAGGAGTTCAGAGGGGGTGTAAACACAAATCTGGGCTCTCATTAAAGTGTTGCAGAGAGGCCTTGAGCTCATGGGCAGCAGGCTGTAACATTGGACATGTCCTTCTCAACTTTAATGCCATGCTATGGCCAAGACAGGCTCCTGCAAGGACTCTGCCAAAGGACACAATTATAAAACACTTAAGAAATTATACTTGAATTTCTTGAATGTAATTAGCAGGTTGTTTGAAACTATAGTTAACAATGTGTAATACACCAATCAAGGATGGCGTGATGGGTACTGACAGGTGAAGAGCAGAACCAATTATCTCCTTATTGTGGAACTTGCGCATAGATGCAGAAGGTGATGTTTTGTTTTCATTGTACATTGTGTTGGAAGAGTAAAGATTTTGTTAAGATTCACAGTCTGCTATACTTTTGAGTCAGGGAATTTTCCAAACTTAGCCAATATTCCCATCACTGGATAAAATATATCAACTAATTAAGTTTTTCTAGTCTTTTTAGATCAATATTGCAATGAGCAGAATGGCAAATTATGATCTATGCAATGTTATTGTCACTAAATATAAGAAAATAAAAACATACTATGTCTTTTTTGATAAAAAAGCCTATTTTTTTTTGTCCTTTCTTGGGTTTTATGATGTATTGACACAACAAAAGAGCTTCCTTCAAGCATATTAGCCCTTATACCCTAAAGAGTAACAAATTGTCATTTTTATGCAATTAATTTCTAAGCTAAATGGCATGAAAAACATGATTTACCTCATCTTAATAGTATTCAATTAATCACATTCCAGGCCACAGTTGTTGCAAAAATAATGGCAATTTAAAAAGGCATTGCGTGGAGCAGAGAAGATTACCACATATTTATAAATGTCAGTGGTGGGCCCGTAATACACACTGACAGAGAGCCATGTGCTGAACCCAGTGGTGTCTGCTTCTATGTAATGCTACAAATGTACCATCCCCATAGCCAAGAAGCTATGAATAACTGTGATAATCACTACACAATGGCTTCATTTATCAACGCAGTATGAAGAGCGCAAACGGGGTGATTAGGCTGTCTCATTTCTTTTCCCTCTCCACTCAATGCTCTTCACTGGAGCACTGGTCAGGCATGTCTCTGGAATGATGTCACAGGTGCCTGTCCAACTGTTACTACAATATAAAATAATTGTTGTGGATCTTGAATTAAATACTATCAGATCTCTAATAATAACCCCATCATATATTCAAAACACAAAAGAGGGCATAAGAAATAGGCAAGGCAATTCATACACAAAGTAATTCAAAGTGTTTTACAGAATATGAAAGACATTAAAGTGACAATACAACAAATCAAAACATAAATAATCATCATAAAATTAACATTAAAGGAGAAGAGTGTAGAATAAAAACCTTTCAGCCATATGCACAGCTAAACAGAACTAAACGAGCCTGGATTTAAACATTGTCGAAGTAGAGGCCTGTCTCACATCTTCAGAAAGATTGTTCCAGCATTTTTACAAAATAAAATGCTGCTTCAACTATCCTGTAAAAAGTAGCATATAATTTTTATGTTTGTTGAAAATTATAGTCTTTATAGTTTTAGTTAAAATATAGTTATTTTATTTTCTAGTTAAGGTAAATGTGAATGCTACCATATTTATCTATGTTGTTCCATTACGGTTGGTTAAAGTTAGAATGAGGGCGAGACCACTGTACAACATCTGCTAAAATGACATCTACGTTACAAACTGCTTCCTTTTATTGAGTCACAGGGCATTTAAGTTAAACTATTTCAGTGGGGGAAAAAATAAAAATGTATTGTTTTCTTTCCGACACTCTGACTATTCTTAGTGGCTGATGGAAAAGCGATGACTCCCATCCTGCAGTGGAAATTTACCACAACCAAAAGCTGTATTTAAAGTTACTTACTTTGATATGGTTGTTTAGATGACATTTTCGTTACTATTTAATAGTGGCATATAGATGACTTGTTTGCACTGTGTGAAATGTTACCATTTAAACTGGTATAAACAGCTGATGGAAAGACTGATGAGCTATGGCAATCGGATCTCTTTGTTGGTGGGGGTTTCTCGCTGTCCTCCATGAGTAGGAGTCAAAGATGGATAGGTTGACAAACAGAAGGGGTGAGACAGCAGAGGAGCGGAGGTCTGCACGGCTGGGGATGTGAGCGGAAGGAGGTAGCAGTGCCATTGACCACCACTGGGACTTCACAAAGGTCATGCTGCAATGGAAACCGATTCTCAACTCTGATTCCCTGGGTGATATCCAGTAACCAACATCTTTATACCCATTTACCATGTCTCAGGCTTGTCTCCACAACCTCAAGTGCATTTTGTCTAACCATAAACTATGAGCTACACTGTTCCTGCATGTGTTTTATGACACAGCACCACAGTGTAATGCTTCTTACAAAGGTTATAGAAAGTAGCTAAAACCAGTAAAGAAAGCAAACTATATGATAAACGGTTAAGTTATTGTAGTTGTAGTTATGTCTTTGTCTGTGTCTCACTCATCAGTTTGCAGAGTTGAAGCTGATTCTGGCTTTTCATCCAAGGGGCATTTTCTGTGAAGCAAAATGGCTTCAGCTCTCATTTTCTTAAACACTTAATTAAAAATAGTACCCATAATCTGACACAACTGGAGGTATCTTGTTAGTCAGATGCAATACAAATGTGTTTTAAATGTTCTAATATTAATTAAAAACAAATTCTGACATACATTCTTTCTAGATCAGAATATAATATTCTGAGATAGAGTTCATTTGCAAAAACAGATCTAAAGTCTAAAAAATTTAAAAAGTGTTCGGAGGCTTGCCAAATGTATTTTACTGCTATCAAAATATTATTCCATTCCTCCCCAGGGTGTAAGGTGAAGCATGTTACCCTATACCTACACTTATAACATTAAATAACCTTAAATGTACTTTAGTAAGTACACACCTTGTACACAAAACTTTATAAATGGATTTGGCAGTATTTGTAAAGGACCTCAAAGAAACTGAGTGGTCAGGTGAATGTCTGACCCTGGTGTAAATTGCACAACTTATAAAGAGCTATGAGCTATGTAAGCTTTGTCCTGCCTTAGCCCTCTAACACGCCTGGTAAGCAGAGTATCACAAGACAGATTGTCGGGCTGGCAATAGAGGAACTGGTCAAGTGTACCTGAGGCGAGATTACTGTGAGGGACATTTAAGGGTCCAACCTGCAGTCACAATGTGGTGTAAATAGCCTTTTGTGTCGTGTTTAACAGTGTACTCTATTGGGTTCACATTTCACGGCTGACTTCTGAACCTAAGAGCACCATTTGATATACTAGAACATCAACAACAATTATTTTGATATATCACATAAAGATACATTAGGTATTTTTCTTTTTGGGTGTCTTCATGTTAAAACCGTGGGTAATATTTCTTTTCTCAATTTTAAACCCAACTAATAAATTACATTTACAAACGTACCCAACCAAAACCCGTATGGGACATTTGCTGCCAACAATGCAGAAAATGTGTTTCTGGTTGCTTACACTATTATATGGTTTTCAACAGCAAAGAACACAGTGGTTGGCTGGTTACCTGATAAAGATTTATACAGGCATCATGCTTATTCTCATGTTAAATGTGCATAGTACGAGTGTGAACACTGCAGGGCTGAAATAGTATCCCTGACTGTTTAGTTTATATTTCCTTTTCTGTGGGTATTTTATTGTTTGGCAAGTTTCCCTTTCACTGTGTTCTGGTTAAACAATTTCTAATACAGCTTGTGAATTTAAGTGTATGGCTAAAATAGTAATCCCCACTAAAACTCAAATTTCTAACAATAACACCGAAAAAAGAAAATAAGTATCCATATTCCATATTCTCAAACATGTATAAAGACATAGTAACTAGTGCTATACAATCATTGAGTTATGTGTTCACATCTTGAAAAAGGACATACCATCCCCACCATCCCACTGTTTACATTTTATTCCAGTTATCTTCTTCTTCTCATCCAAACTCTGTGGTCATAATTCACCACAGTGTTCCTGTCTGGCATGCGTGCAAATCGTCAAATTACAGGAAGGCGAGCTGTCACTAGTCAGATTCATGGGGTTCCAGGGGCATGCTGGAGGTGAAGAATGGTTGATGTTCTGGTGGTTGGGGTTGGGCGACACAGAAAACATTAGCTCACTGCTCACTCTGGCCTAACATTGTTGACGGCCTGTTGATTGACACTCAGTGCGGCCCTACACTGAAAAGGCCCTCAGAGCTGCTCCTTTAGGTCTTAGCCTTACCACTTCCTCTTTTGTGCCCATTTCTCCCTTCATGTTGTTTTTCTCTCTTTGCGCTCACAACCCCATTTGCATCAGGGGCCAAGAGGTTCCATATTGTCTACAAGTGAAAAGGGCTCCCCCTGACGAATTCTTTTTCTTGCCTTCTACATAAGCAAACTTGTGGGTGCCATGGGCCTCCCACCTGGCTTTCTAGCAGTAAAAGAGGTCTTTTAGATTCACTTGAAAAACATTCCTTATTATAAACACTTTCCTTTCCTAACTTCCACTTGTGAAAAAAAATTCTTAGAATCTTTCTTAGATTCTTAACTCATAGAGTACTTTTTGCTGTTAATCAGACAAAGCTATGAAAACAATATGCCCAAAACTATACTTAAGTGTACTAAATTGAAGTACACTTAGTGCACAAGTGTGCTTGAGATCAGCATACTTAAGTGTGTTATTTTCGGCATGCTATTTCTACACTAAACGCACTAACGTTATATCATTAGCCACACTTGAAATGCACTAAAGCACACATAAGCACACTTTACTGTGCTATTTTGGTCCACCATAAAGTTGCTCTAAAGTACACTTAAGTGTGTTTTTTGGTGATCATTTTAAGTTTTGTTGCAAAGTAGTCTTAGCACACATTATTTGAATTTCATTTATGTTCAGTGAAACACTACAATGGTGTTTAAAATGTACTTTAAATGCTGACACAATGTGCTCCATGAGCACACAGGTGCATTAAAAACACACTAACATGTAGTGATTTCATATGAAAATAGCACGCCTAACATCATTGTACTCAAATGTGTTTCCACACACTAAGTGCACTAATAACGTCACATTAGCACACTTCAAAAACAAGTCACATCAACACTCTTCAAATTAAACTACTAGGATACACCATAAAGTAGTGCTGAAGTCATTTACTAAGGCTCCCTACCTTCATATTTGTAAATCCCAGCACCCAACATTTGAGTAACTTCACAAGCAACCAAAGTATATAAAGACATCTTTACTGAGTTTGAGTTTATGGTTAACATTTAACACAAAACTTATTTCACATGCATCTCAACACTGTGCATATACATACAGTTGATTGTGGAAATTCAGCACAGACTATATCTGCAAAAAATTAGACATGTTACTTACATTTAACATATTTAATTCAATATTTACATGCACATGACAACTATTGTATTTATGTTCTGGATCCAGCTTCTCCTTTTGTCCTTTGGTCCATCATAACAATCTACAAAGACATGAAGACAAAACATCATTTTTACCCATTCAATAGCTTCTGCATGTGTGTCATTTTAAACATTAAAGACTACTAAACTATTGAAACAACAACAGCCATGCCAAGCCATGTGTTGTGGTCAAAAGTTTAAGATATCCATGGTCCAGATCCACTGATCTGAAGGTTGGCAGTTTGAATCCCGCTCTCAACATAATCATCATTGGATGAGCGCTCAGATCCATTGACCCACAGGTTGGCGGTACGATTCCAGCTGCCACAGATGAATGCTGACATTGTGTTGTTGGACAAGACACTTAACCCACCTCACCAGTGTCTGTGTACACTGGTGTGTAAAACAAAAGTCAGAATCATTAGCTCAATTGTGCACTTACAGTTCAGTAACAGTGAGAGCATTAAATCAAAGGAAACTAAAGTTGAATTTTTAAAGTTGCACTTTTAATATATTTTAATGTAGTGTGTTAGAAATATATGACAACAACTTAACAAACTTAAAATGCACCAACCTGAAGTGCACTGGGTCTGTGTACACTTTGGCTGCACTTTTTAACAAAAGCATTATTAGACAGTGTGCTTTCAACATTATGAGGAAAAGCGTGATAGAAGTAAATGTTCAGCTGTTATATTTAAGTATGAGTAAAAACAAGTGTGTTTTTCACAAACACATTTCTGTACTACTTAATTACTAATATGCCTGGAAAGAGCATGCTATCAATATGTTATACCTATATAAAAAATGTGCATAAAAAAAAATTCAAGCTACAACAAATATTCTAAATGCATTGAAAGTGCATTAAGAATATATTATTTTGTACTACTTTTTTACTTGGGTGGACTGCTCAAAGATATTGAAGTTATGTTGAATGTACAAATGGCTTTCTTATGCACAGATATTACAGGATGGAGAATGGATTCGGTTGCAGAACACATCTTGGCACTGTGTCAGCCTGTGCGTCATGAGATCGATTCCTGGCTCTGGCAATTTGCAGAATATCTTTCCCCTCTCATCGCCCCATTTCACATTGCTTCATTTGAGGTCCCAAACATATCCTATTGGCCAAAAAAATGCACAGCTGTTGGCACTGTCAGGGTCAGAGAATGTCTGCATTGTCTGCTATTATTAAGTGAATGTGCTCTCTAAAATACTTCTAAAACTGACTTTCTGTTTGGGCTGGAACACCTGTGTGTTCTCCCCTGCAGATAAATGTCCTCTCATGCTTTTAAGTGGTTCGAACATGATCTTAGCCTGATTAATTACACCCCTTGCTGGTTGCCCCCTCCCCTGGCTAATGACTGGTGTTTATGCTGGGGATACCATGGTGGTTTTAAGGGGTGGGCCACGGGTTTCATGGCTGGGTCTGTGCATAATGGGGAGCTGTTTTAATTAATGTGAAGACAACACCTCTCTCTCTGCTCATCTTTCACCTGCAGACATGGGGGAACTCTGACACCAGCCCGGCAGGCCACTGATTAAACTGGGGCCTCATTTACCGTCACCTGCTGTCAACAAAACACCACTGATAGCATTAGGAATACGTCTTGGGGTACAGGCCAGGAGACAATGACTGCCTTAAAAAAAAAAAAAAAAAATCATATTTGAGGTGACTGTCCCAGAATCTGAGATCCAGTTTTCACCTTCATGGTTATTTTGATGATTTTTTTTTTTTTTTATGTTTGATTGGTTTGATATTTAAAAAATGAAAATGAGTATGAAAAATAAACTTTTATAAACCTTTAACCTAGCTATATTGATTTGCTTACTTAGGGTTGTATTCCTGTTTTCACCTACCCCTATCCCCGGCCACATCTCTGGATTTAGTTAAGATTATCTGAAAAATTAAGGCTGAGTCATATATGTAGGATTAAAAAATGTCACAACTACTTTTCAAAAATAAAAACAATAAAAACATAAATGAAAATCCGCTGCTTGCTA
>KN473073.1:3678-15907 GCA_000787095.1 Periophthalmodon schlosseri
GCTGTTCCTGCTGCTGCTGCTGCTGTTGTTGCTGCTGCTGTTGCTGCTGTTGCTGCTGCTGCTGTTGGGGTTAGGGTTAGGTGAAAGCTGCTTACATGTACAAATACAGTTGACAGATGTGCTCTTTTGGGATTTCATGCAGTGACGTGCAGTTCGTGTACAGACCCAGATAATGCCATGAAACGCCAGTGTAATGAACCTTTGTTTTCCAGAAGTGCCAGGGCCTCGATGGATCTCGATGGATTCAATGGGTTGGATTTTACAGTTGAGGAAAGGCCTATCCGTGCGGACGTAACATATATGCTGCATACGAGCTTTATGTTATGTCTTGGAAAACACAATGGGAGTTTGTTGAGCATGAGCGGAGCCAGAGCCACACAGCTCTGAAGAAAAACTGATGAAAGAACTGAGCTGGAAAAAGCCAGACCACAAATAACTTTTATGGATTTTATTTACAAAATTAAATGGAGGGTCCGCCACCTACTTCATTCCACAGTATGGTTTTAAATGTGGAGACAAGCAGGTGACATACCCTTCACCAGAAAAGTTACATAGTGCATCTTTAATAAAACAGTGTAAATGTGTTTTACCAAAAGCATTTTGGAAAAGTTTTTTTTTGGTTTTTTTTGCCCCCTAACTAAAGATTGCCGGTTCAATCCCCATTCACACCACTGCATCCTGTCAGTTCTGCAAACTGACCACCTCGGAGCTGGTCAACCCAAGGCAAAGGCAACGTTTATCAGAAAACTATTTGCCTTGTATTTTTAATTTTATTTTTTATTTTTTTTGACTGAGGGCCTCCTCCTGCTTGTTTCCATGGAAATGCTGTTCCTTTGGCTATAATATTCACTGAAGGCATCAAACCCCATGGTAAATGGTAAACGGTCACATTTTTATACAGCACTTTTCCACCTTCAAGGCTCAAAGCACTTTACATCAAGGAATCCCTCACCCATTCACACAGACATTCATACAACAGTGTACACACACACGGGGGGGGAGGGGGGGGGGGTTAAGTGTCTTGCCCAAGGACACAAAGACAGCATTCATCTGTGGGAGCTGGAATCACAACGTCAGCCCGTGGGCCAGTGGATCTGAGCGCTCTACCCATTATGTTTATGTCGAGAGCGAGATTGAAACCACAGACCTTCGGATCAGTGGACAAACGCTCTACCAGCTGAGCCACTGTCGCCCCGTGGAGAATGTTCCAAAGTTAGTTTTCTGTCTTCTGTTTTCATGGAGACATGCAGGTGACGTGCCCCTCCAGAAAGTGACCTTTCTTTACTTAAGAAAATCTGATGAACGCGTTTTATATTTACTTATTTATTTTTGGTCAGTTTGAGCCCATTTCTCCATCTACTTATGGGTAGATGGTTCTGGAGACTGCATTAAAAGTCCACACACAAAGATCCAGTCACAAGTCACAAGTCCCTCTTTCAAACAAATCTCTTCATATGATCACACTGCAGAAATATGAGTTGCCCTGAGTGCTGCTAATAATACGACAAACTAATGACCCAATTCAGACAGTGCCAAGGCCCGTCCCATTTGAAACAGTGGAGGGGATCACTGATGGGGCCCGGCCCATTTGAAACAGTGAAGGGGATCACTGATGGGGCTTTTCATAGCTGCATAAGCCCGTTTTTCCCTCTTCCTCTGAATGATGTCTGTAGTTAAATGTTTCATAGTGTGCCAGCATCAGTAGCAGGCTGCAGTGGCTCCGAGCGATCTCTTGCTCAGCCCTCAAAGAGCCCACATATAAAGACATGTGAGAGCGTTCCTTATGTGTCTCATTTTGTCTCCCCATCAGTTCCAAGCTCATTTTTTAACTTTGCCCAACTTTCTGTCTTCTAAAAGGCCTTTGTTTCAGAGCTCGAGAGCTTCGTTTAGCTCGTGCTAATTAGTTACTTGGGCCCAGAGGAAAGTTGGGAATAAGACTGAATCAGAACATGGCAGAAGTCAGATTGAAACAGGTTTGTACAGTTTATTAAAAGTCATTTCTATAATTGAATGTGTCGATTGTTTGACTATGTGAAGCAAAACCAATTATCCCCCTGACCACTGCAAGAAATTATCAGGATTTTAGCATCAACAATCTCGTTTCCTTTGTTTAAAAGCTCTAAAATCCAGTATTTTGCCCTTTTGCACTGGTTTAAAAATGTCAGTGTTTCAATCTCAAAATAGTGAAGAGTATTTTATGCCAACGTGTTATGAAAATATGAACATTAGCCCAAGATTTTGCTGGCAGGCAGATTTTAAACTACACCATAGCCTGTATAAAGAAGTGGACTAAGAGTGTGATGTCACCCACAGCATTCAGCTCCAAATGAAGCTCATCGAGGCTAGAGCAGTTATAGGGGCCAATTTGGAGCTGAGCTCCATATTTGGAATTCCATCCGCAGGTATCATAGCAACCAAAGAGCCAATCTGGAGCGAAGCCGTTGAAGGTAACGCCCCTTCTCGCCCACTGGTTTAGCTGGGGGCAGGCACTTAGCAACACTGTCCATCACACCTGCTGCTAACGCTAGCGGAAGCGACCTTGGGGAAAGAAGGCACTTGATTTTTCTGTTATTACTGTTCATATCTTGATTTATGGAAACAATAGTGAAATTAAAAACCCAGGATCATGTAGAGCGGGTTAATACAAACATTTTAAGACTAAAATGACGAGTCTGACAGCAACAGTTACAGAGAGAGGACACAGTTTTTCAATAGAAAGTGATTTGGAGTCGATGGAGCCAGAAGTGCGCCCATGATCACTTCCTGTTTGGAACGCAGCGGCTAGTAGGTTAGCTATTTATATATACAGTCTACGAACTGCAGTCTATTTGAAATATGTTTTCTCCTCAGTGACCTGAAGAAGACACTTTGAATCCCTCGTCCTTGTTTCTGCATTTTTTGGCTGCTCATTATACAATGCTTTACAAGTCTAATCATAGTCTTACATGTAGTGATTACATAGGACCTTAAATATTAGCCCAGCTGCATATTTCAACTTGCTGTACATGTGATTAAACAGGATGCCCTGAGCTGTTTGGCAAAACCCAAGCCATCCAAAGTCATTTAAATCTTTAAGTTGGACTAGAAAACTTCAGGCACCTTTAGCATTCCAACAGCTCTCCATCTTAGCCCTGACTCCGAGGCAGTGTGCGTTTGTGTGAATATTCCGGATTGTATTTGACATGACGGTCACTTGGGGGCATCCACAGTGCTTTATGTCATGTCGTTAGCCCTAGCATAGCACTGTTTTGACACACAGTGATGCGGTACAAGACGTCAGACGTTTTGCCGCTTTGAAAAACATGCCGTGCTTAGCAAAACTGTGCAAAATGCCAGAAATGATAGCCCTGAGAAGTAGCGCGCAGGTTTGGACAAGGTGTAAGAGTCTCGGGAATGTGTAAAATGGAAGGCAGGCAGGGTGATTATTGACTGAGCTAAAGAGGAGAAAAGTGGAGGAGGCCGTGGCTGTCTGGACAGATCATCCCCTTGTTTAAAAAGTACCTCCAGGCACAAAGTAGATAAGTGGTTGTTTAGCATTCTAGAGCAGCAAAGGCTCTTTTCACAAGGCTAGAATATCTTGCAACTCGGGCAGTTTGTAGATAGAAGTAAACTCCCTTTTGTGAAACTTTTTATGTCGACTTTTTCACTTGGAGATAAAGATTTTTGCCTTATGCATTAGATACATTTTTATTCATCTTTTCAAATGTGATGTAGATCTTGAACTAAAGTTTGGGGCTGGTACAAACTGCACTGTGGCTTATGGTGAGATCATGTGTCTCTGAAATAACAAAAAAACTCATTATATTGATTGGATTTTGAGAACATATTGTGCTCCATTTTTTAAATTGTAGGAGCCAGCCAACAGTTTGATGGCCTCTTGGATCATTTATTCCCAAAGTCCCATAAGGCGTTTGTTACTTTGATTATCACAACAGCAGTGGAGAGAGGCTAATATTGATGAAGACGCTGGTTAAGACCAAACTGACACAAAAACAAGCTGAGTAGATCAGATGCATTACATATTCCCAAATGAACTTCAAATGAACTGAAACGAGGACTGCGGGCGGCTGAGCTAAAAGAGAGATGTGACCCAAACAACAATGGCTGCCAAACAAAGCTCCTGCTCTATGTCGGGGTTAATCACTAAATCTGGCTTTAAGCTCCTGATGCTCCTGATGCTTCCCTCTCACCCGCAGAGCCTCATGTTTTCCCCGTTTCACCCACAGAGTCCGATGCTTCAAAAACACCACACCAACTCTAAAGAGCAGATTAACATGCTTTCTGGAGCAAGTCAACGAGGTCAGCGCCAGATGCCCATCACACAGATGTGACCCTGGGGTCCCTCCTGGACTGTGGGGACCCTCACTGACACATTAAATGCATTCTAAGGCTTAGGCTGGTCCCCCGGTACATAAGTCCCCCCAGGCTTCAGAGTGGACTTTTGAAGCCTCTTATTTGGATTTACAGGGCAGTCCTTAATCTGCTGGATTGAAGGGGATTGGGCTCGATGTAAAGGAAGTGGGGATTTTGTGGAACGAGCCCACCGGGGTCGTTGTCATGGTGTTGTCACTTTCGGGAATACGGCGAAAGCAGCTGTTAGCTTAGCCATTGTTCAGTTAATGTGTTAGCTTAGTTTAGCTGTTAAGAGCAGTGTTCATGGATGGAAATGTTGTATTACTTTATTTTTTTATAAGTGTTATCTTTATATCTTTATATTTTGAAAACAAAAAAATACATGAAATAAATGCGCATGGTGCCAAAATGTTGGTATGACTTTCAGTGATAATGAGTTTTGACATCATCACTACTTTAGTAAAAGCCAAAAGTTAAAGTTCCTATGGATTAGACCTGGACGACTGAGGGGCTGCACAGACATCATCACTACTGCAGGTCAAAGTAATTAGGACAGGTAATATTTATGACGTATTTCTCGTGTTCTTATTTATTTTATTATATTATTTATATATTGAAGTTAATATTATATTTTCTCCTTCAAGACTTTGTTTATTCATACATTTTTGCAAAAATGCCAATTTGTTTTTATTTCCTCAATAAGAATCCATATAAAGCCCAAGGATTACACAGCAGCCAGTCTATATTCATAATGTTCTTATATTAAACCAGTAATCTGTTAGAATCCCTTTTTCTCATAAGAAAATTGCAATAAATCAATGCAATATAATAAAAATCATCAGGAGCCGGGAGCCGTCTGTTTATCGATTTGTGCTGTTTTCTTTCCCAAGATGTTCAGCTTTTAATCAGGATCATCGAGTAATATGGACATTTTGATATTCTGGGGAGATGAGGCGTCAACAAACACATGATTGACAGCTGTTTGAACCAATCACAGGCCAAATTGAAACAGCCTTGACACCTGTGACTGAAGAGGCAAGATGGCCGTTTCTGTGTGGAGACTGGGGATATTTCACTACAAGAGAAGCACAACAGAAGCTGGTGAGTGATTCATTCTTCTGTCTTTGCTAATGTCAGACGTTTATATTGTTTCACAAAATGGCCATTTGTTGGTTTGAAGTTGATTTATTGATTGGGCTTCTGGCTCATTTGTAGGTAAACACTGCTCGTTGCTTACAAATCCATTTTCTAAAAATCACATTTTAGAAACCAAAACTCTGATTGCGATTAGAGACAAGATATATTTATTCCATTTGTACATGTTTGTTAGATAGTACCTGTGATCCATATTTTTCATAGTTTTATAGCTGTCAGGTGGCTTTTTATGAGGAAATATAAATAATAAGTAAAGTAAATGTGTTGTCATATATTTCCCTTGGGTAAACATAAAAAAGCAGACAATATTTGACAATTTTTACAGTTGCTAACTTGACCTGCGCTCCAGAACACACACACTTTCAACACTTTATGAACACACTGTTTTCAAATGGCCATGATTGACAGGTGGATTAGCCAATCAGGGACATGCATGGGCCATCCATATCTGAAAAAATATAGGAATAAAATATCACAGGAGGCTGAAAACATCACTGAGCGAAGCCGAAACTGTTAATCTGAGGTGAGAAAATGTGGTTTTATTTGTAAATCACAGGTGACCAATGAGCTGCTTCATTTCACATGTGTCACTGAAATAAACAGATCTGACTGGACGATCACGTTTGACCGGGCTGATATCAGTCTGTATAAAACATACAGAGAGAGAACAGTTTGTTGTGAGGTCACATCTGCTGCTCATGTCCAACTAGGAAGTAAAATTATAAACTTAACCAAAACGACCATGATGTAAAGTGATGTAAACTATGGCGCAGTGTTTGTACTTTAAACATACGTATGTGTTCAAGAAGCCTTATAAACCAGCTCATGTTTTAATATGCACATCGCATTACCACGCTCTGCCTTTGTGCCAGAAGAAGGCACCAAAGCCTCTTGTGCATAAGTCCATTAAGTCCAACATTGTTCCATCCACAGCAGGGGGTGGATATGGCCTTTTTACTTTGAAAACTCGTCTTGTGCATCCTGAGCTTTGGGCTGCGTCGTTCTAAACCGTGACGTCACCTCTATAGTAAAACATGAGGACGTTTTTAAACACACTTTTGCCTATTTTCAAACTCATTAAATGTGTGTCCAAATAGTGATTTTCGAATGAACTTTTGAAACTCCCTAATTAGTTGTTCTCAAAATATAAGTCACGACCTCGACGGAGATATCGACCTCCCTGGAGATATGATATACACAATCAGAAGAATGTTTCATATGGCTGCAGTAAATGTCAGAGGAGCCAACAGTAAATAGTGATTGCCCAACAAGTTTCAGTTATGCAATCAGCTCCAGCCTATGATTTATGATGCAGGCGCTAGCTCGTCTATTCTGCATAC
Source organism: Periophthalmodon schlosseri (assembly GCA_000787095.1). Taxonomy (NCBI): domain Eukaryota; kingdom Metazoa; phylum Chordata; class Actinopteri; order Gobiiformes; family Gobiidae; genus Periophthalmodon; species Periophthalmodon schlosseri. The sequence continues at coordinate 10,527 of KN473073.1, forward strand.
AGATTTACATAAAAACGAATGCACCGCGCAATGATAGGAGCTTGACACTGCGTGACCTCCGCCAAGGCACATTTTGTTGTCGAGTCGTGTCTTGCTTTGTATTTCAATGATGTTTGTGCATTAGTGTCTGGAGAGGTTTGTACTGAGTGTTATGTTAAGACAATCAGAAGACAATTTAAAGCTCCATTAAGTAACATTTGGAATGCTCCACAGTATGGCATTAAATCTAGCCAAGACAAGTTGTAGGTCAGGTCTGTGGAGAGGCGACCCCGCTGACAGTAAGAAGACAGGTTTTTGAAATAATTTTTGAGCAATATAAAACACCCATAAAGAAATAACTGAAATATATGTATGTTTAATGCTTTACTGTGGAACATTCCAGGCACCTTAAGAATGCATGCTAGCTTCAGGTCAGGTTAGCTTGTTTACCTCTGAGTCCTCGCTCAAGTGGTGTCTCTCAATATTCCATTCAAAGTGTCCTGCTCCGTTTAAAATGCTCTTCATACTTAATGTGGAAGATGGCAGAGTCGTTGGTGCACATTAAGGTTGTGGGGTAGATTCCCTGGCTGCATTCTGCTGTTCAAACTTAGCGAGCCTGGGTCACACCACAAACTTAAAACAGTTCACATTTTTCTTAATGGCATTTTATAAATATTCTATGAACCACATATTTAATGTGACATTTAAGTCTAAATGTTTTTCTCTGGAGAATTTTACAGAAAAATCCCATTAGTGAGTTTACAGTGTGGTCCTCGTGCTCGAGTATGTTGTGGAGAGACTGAAGAGAAAAATGTGGTTTCTTCAAATATTGATCGTGCTGCTTCATATCACCTGGTTCTGTTCACAGATATAGATCTGCACCTATGGCCTGTATATGAGACAGTCCCATTGTTTGGTGCCGAATGTTGCTTGGTCTCATATTTTCAACTTCACTGTATCTTTGAGCTACTGTGAAATGACCCAATATTTTAAATGTATTTATGAATTTGTTAATGCTAGCGGGAGCGACCTCGGGGAAAGAAAGCACCTGATTTGCGCCTGAGTTGATGTTCCTACCTTGATTTCCAGACACAATAGTAAGATAAAAACCCCAGGATCATGTAGAGGGTTAATATCGAACATTTAAGACCAAAATGACGAGTCGACAGCAGCAGTTACAGAGAGAGAGACACAGTTTAACACAGAAAGTGCAGTGGAGCCGGAAGTGCGCCCACGATCACTTCCTGTTTGGAATGTGGCGGTTAGCACGTTAGCTATGTCCATTTGTATATACAGTCTATGGCATGAGTATGTTGCTTATTATAAACAGTATGGCATTAAACTTCTGTTCCCATGGAGACAAAGTGGCACTGCCAAGTTCCAGGATGGATCTATGGATTTAATAAGTGCTATACGGGGAGTGTGGAACATTCAAGGAAAAGCGATAACATCTCCATGGAGACAAGCAGGTTATGGACTCTCCACCAGATTAGGTTACGTAGTGTACCTTTAAATAGACGAGACTTTTCAATTAATAGTGACTCTATCAAGTCAACTTAAGCAAAGTTTTGGTCTGTTGTACCTCTTTCAAACTTAGCATCTGCTTTCTGCCTCCCACCCACTGCAGATCACGCCGTGCGAGCTAATATATTCATGATGACAACCTCACACACTCCTACATATGCTCGGCTCTTTCCTTATTGTGGAGTTTAGCTCATTTTTTTCAGTCCAGCTCGACCGAAGCTAATCAATATTTAGTGTAGAAATGCAGCCTCCACATGAGCGCGTGAACTTTGCACACGTCACGCAGACCCATGAGCCTGATGGGTGATTCATAGAGTCTTGGAGCTGTTTGGACGACTTCTTCATATTGTGGAGGGGGATTTAAAGTGTGGGAGATGAGCTGGACACTGTGCCAGGTCTGAAGACATGACAATTCTCTCAGATTTCACCAGAATTAAACAAAATATGTAGGTTCACATTCAGATGTGTAGTTTTTAAAGTACACATCGCCTCAAGAGACAGAGCCCCGTGAACACACTCACACACACACACACACACACATACACACACACTCACTCACTTCCCCTATACACACACACTCACTCACTTCCCCTATACACACACACACACACTCTTCCCCTATACACACACACTCACTCACTTCCCCTATACACACACACTCACTCACTTCCCCTATACACACACACTCACTCACTTCCCCTATACACACACACTCACTCACTTCCCCTATACACACACACACACACTCACTCACTTCCCCTATACACACACACACACACTCACTCACTTCCCCTATACACACACACACACACTCACTCACTTCCCCTAGACACACACACACACACACTCACTCACTTCCCCTAGACACACACACACACACACTCACTCACTTCCCCTAGACACACACACACACACACTCACTCACTTCCCCTAGACACACACACACACACACTCACTCACTTCCCCTAGACACACACACACACACACTCACTCACTTCCCCTAGACACACACACACACACACTCACTCACTTCCCCTAGACACACACACACACTCACTCACTTCCCCTAGACACACACACACACTCACTCACTTCCCCTAGACACACACACACACTCACTCACTTCCCCTATACACACACACACACTCACACTCATGTCCCCTATACACACACACACACACACACTCACTTGTCCTGTACGCAAAGTCTTTTATTTCATCTGTAGCTAAATACACTGTGACGACTGTACAGACCCAGGCTCACCTGCGCAGACAGACCCAGGCTCACCTGCGCAGATAGACCCAGGCTCACCTGCGCAGATAGACCCAGGCTCACCTGCGCAGATAGACCCAGGCTCACCTGCGCAGATAGACCCAGGCTCACCTGCGCAGACAGAGGCAGGAGGAGACGTGTCGTTGATATTAAATTGATCCAAATGGCCTCGCCAGACGAACAGAAGCTCTGCAGCGCCCATTCATACAAATATATGTGATCTGTGCATTGTTTTTTTTGGTTTTTTTTGCCCAATTAAAAGCACTTTTACTGTTACAGTGGACTGTGTAGGTCGGCCCGGGCGGAGCCGTTCCAGAGGGCGGGCGGAGCTCCGAGACCTCCTGTTTGAAGCGCTCTCAGAGCGGCCATCTACTGAGGTCCAGAGTGAGACTGTTGTGTTCACATCGGCCCAAGCACCGCTCTCAGAGAGAATGTTTTTTTTACATCGACCTGAAGCAGTGTGAAAACAACCTAAGCCAGGACTAAGCCAGGACTAAACCAGAACTAAACCAGGACTAACCAAGAGAAAAACTATGAGTTTAATGATTAAAATGGAGGCCTTGTTAGCACTATATTTCTTGCTCTAGATGAAATCCGTTCACTTCGCCCTTTGACCTTGCCTTAAGCCGTTCCCACTGCCGCTTCACGTCGTACTGCAGGGTCACCCCCACGTCGGCCGTAGTAAAAAAGAGGATCATTGTTTGGGGATTTAAGTAAGCGCATAGCCACACTCACCTCAGCCTGAGCTCCGAGCGCCTGTCAACTCCCTCAACACATCCCTATTTCCGCTACTATCCTCTGTTTTCCCTCCCACGCAATTACTCTTTTTTAGTCCGACCAAAATAATAAAAATAATGCAAGTTTGAGTCCACAGCCGCTGGACTTTCGAAACATTTTGCACCCAGGGTTATTTATAGATGCATTTGAAAATTCTTGGGCCGAATCTCATTATGCTGTACAGAGCATGGACCGGGCTCACAGAAGTTATGCTAGAAAAGTGCCTTAATGTGCAAGACTTGATAAAGTGAACTTTGCCATAGTAAAAATATGTATGAGAATGGAAATGGTGCAGTCTATAGAGTTATATAAATGACTGAGATTAACCCTATTCTTCTTTTAAAATTGATTTTTAAAGTGGCTAAAAAGAGGAACAAAGTGAGTCCATGTGTGAGAGATCGGAGGCGGGTGAAGAGGCGGTCGTTTCTGTCACATTGCCCCAGGGCAGCTCTGGTTAGAAGCATGTACCGCTGCTGATGTGAGGACTGAATGAATAACACTGAAACCAAGTTCCAACCAAATTCAATAGGACTTTTCTATTTCAAGGGCATATTAAAGATTCACTGCGGAATTTTTTGATTGAGCACCTATGGCCTGTTTGTTTCATGGATTGTTTCACGCTTCTTGCTCCATCGACTCTGGCTCAAATTCACTTTCTCTGTAAAAACTGTGTCCCCTCTCTCTGTACCTGCTGCTGTCAGACTCATTTTGGTCTTAAATGTTCGTATTAACCCTCTACATGATCCTGGGGTTTTTATTTCACTAGTGTGTCTGTAAAACAAGATATGAACATTAATAACAGACACTTTCTTTCTCTGAGGTCGCTCCCCCTAGCGTTAGCAACAGGTTTGATTGACAGCGCTGCTAAGCGCCCGCTCCCCGCTAAACCAGAGCATTACCACAGGTTTGATTGACAGCGCTGCTAAGCGCCCGCTCCCCGCTAAACCAGCGGTGCAGGCAGAAAGGGGCGTTACCTTCAACCTTAGAATTCCAGATATGTAACTCTGCTCCAAATCGTCCCTATAACTGCTCTAGTCTCGATGAGCTTCATTTGGAGCCGAACGCTGTGGGTGACGTCACACTCACTTAGTCCACTTCATTATACAGTCTGGTGACACAACCAGTTCAGATTACAAGTCAGATCTGTGGAGACGTGATAGTCAGTACATGTTTTCCACAGTATTTTTAAGCAATAAAACTACCTTTAATTCAAAAATAGCTGTTTACACTGCACTATCATGGAACATGCCAGGCAACAGTTCCATGGAGACACAGCACTTAAGGATGAATACTCACTCAGCTGATCAACCATTTCATAAAGACACTTTTCATCATTTGGACTAGAGTTTAGCTGCACTCCTCCTTTGCACCTCTAGATGCCGCCAAAACGACTAAAACGGTTTCATTTCCTGAGCAACTCGGCTCAGTTTAGTTTAGAGATTTGAACTTGAATGTAATTCTCTATAACCTTCTGAGTCTCCTTCCTTTGGGGGGAGCATCCTTGGCAGATAGTATTTTTATTGTAAATGCAGTTCCTGTTTTTGTGGAGGTACAAACTTCAGTGGACATTAGACTGTGACCTTTACCTCTGTCTGTCTCTTGTTTGTTTGTTTGAGCCAAGATGGAGACTGTGCATGTTATTCTGCAGTTATTCTGAGTTATCATTTGTACAGAAGCAAGTTAAACACAGACACCACACACTGGAAACTCATTTGAGGCAGTATGTACTTACAGAGCTCTAATATTTATTTTAAATATTTGAATTTTAGAATTCAACATGTCTCCAGTGGCATAACATTTACCTTAAAGGTCCACATGACTCTATTCTC
>KN473074.1:0-19151 GCA_000787095.1 Periophthalmodon schlosseri
TGGCCAGGCAGTGTATACAGTCTATGGAAACAACACAGCATCATAGAATTCATAGTCAAAGTCATTTTGCATGATGTAGCTTCTATGGTAAATGTGAAAACACTATATCAGACAATAGAATATTTGATGTGTGTGCCACGCTCCAACTCAAAATTAACTCCATTCTGGGGAGTCCTCTAATTGTTAATAGTCCATGAGAAAATAGAAAAGTTTGCAATATGATAATGCCAATACGAAGTTAATGAAAGCTCTCAGTTCAAAATGGAGGCCTGCTGGGAGACACCGCTGTACAGATTGCGATTCATGTGGGCGTCTCGTGTTTAATGTTTTCTAATGGTGTTTACTGATTGCAGCAGCAGAATCCTCCAGGTGTGTAATTGGGATTCCATGGCTCTTCTTATTCCGCGAGGAGACTGTGTTCAACTCTGAGTGCAATCTATTTCACGTCTAATAAACGCCCACTGTGAGCTATGATAACCTGCTCCAGCAAAAACTCACAACCGTTCAAACCAAACTTGGAAAGCAGTGTGAAAATGAAAATAAAACCCAAAATAATAATTAGAAATGAAGTGGGTAGTAAGAGTTACCATTACAAATACTTTGAAATAAGAAGTAGAAGTACAAAGTTGTGGTCCAAGAGAAAAAAGTGTTTGAGGAAAGTACTACTCAAGTGTAAAAAGTAACTGTCTGGACATAACATCTGATTTATAATTTGAGGTTAGTGTAAGTGGAAGAACAAAACATCAAACAATGCACACAATTTTCTGTTTCCAAGGAACATATTACATAAATGAGATCAACTATACAGCCTAATATTTGAAGGAGCAGTGCCATAAACCAAAATGTTCAAATACTTTAATATTTAAGCTTTTGTCACTTATAGACTCAGTCACAGTGGGGAGAATAACCAAGACATTTACTCAAGTAAGAGTACTGTCACACTCTGAAATATTTCTCAAGTAGGAGTAAAAGTGGTGCCTCAAAACTACTCAGAGATGCACAATTTTATTAAACAAGCTACTCAAGTAAATGTGCTTCTACTGTAAAGATAATATAATATATAATATAAGACTTGTTAAAATGCAGACGTATAAACATGAATGAAATCACGAGCAGCATTAAGTTCATTAGATGTTATGTGTAAATGGTATAAACATGTTATATTTGTCTTTGGACGCTTTAAGGTTGCTGTAACTCTGATGCAGTGTTTCCCATTAGTGCCTATACTCACAGTATATAGCCGCATATAGTAATTGCACGCGCCGCTGAAGGTCATTGATAAATCCTACAGATAATTACGGACATGGAATGAAATTATGTTTTATTGTTCTCATCAAAAGCAATATCTGCAATTTGATTAAGTAAAGCGTCATGTTTATCTTTGTCCAGAGCTGAAAAAAATCCAACAGATACATTGACAGTGACACTAATGGAAAACAATGGTATGTTTTGAGGTCATGAGAAGATCAGAGACACAAAGAGCCAAAGACAGTATGCATCATGTGTGTTTTTTGGATGTTTTTTTTTTTTACTTTTATAAATAATGAGAGATCCAAGGTATTCTAACGGATAAGCCTGTTTTTATTTTAAATATATATAGGCTATAATATCATATGTGTAATAGCTGTGGTAAGGAGATGCAGTGCAGAGATGAGTTTAAAGTACATTAAAATTAACTTAAAATAAAAGCTATTTAACTTTTTGTAACCCATAAAGAGGACTCCTGTGTCCTCTTTACTATGTTTGGTTCGCTCGAGTCATAACAGGTATAATTGTAGTCCTGTATTTTTTTATGAGAAATGTAGAACTAGGATCATCATGCTTTTAAAAACTAATATACTGTTAACAGCAAAAACTGCACTTGGATGAATCAAAATATCACTTTTTACAACCCCTAAATCTTGTGAAAAAAGCATTTGGATCTGAATTCGCATTTAACTGGATTTGTGGCTTATCCGCGATCTACCGCCATCACTGTAAATCTCAGCCTTGTAGTGTTTTGTATGGGCACGGGCCAGTGGTCAGCTCTCTTGCTAAGTGAGTGGTGTTCCTCTATGCAGGCCCACATTTCCTCCCCATGACAGCTAGCTCCTCTCGCGGGACTCACACTCATTCTCAAGCTGATGGAGTGAGAGCAGAGCCTGGAAAACACTTTGGTAAGGCCCACAATACACCAGGGCCACGGAGACTGCAGCTTCACCTCTCTGTGACCTTGGAGGGGAGGGGGGCTGAGTTTGTTCATGGGTGGGTGCCAGTGCAGGAGGAGGAGGTGGTGGTGTAGACAGGGCAGCCCCTCGGAGTAGGGAGGCAGAGCACGTCAGGGGACACTTGTATATCTGGTGCACTCAGCGGCGAATGGGCGTTGTAAATAACTTGAGAATCCCATAGGACAGGCAGTGGTGGTGCTGACGTGGGAGTAATCATAATGTATAAACGGCCACTGTTTAATTATGAGAAACCAAAAACAAAGTACGAGCCATATCATGATACTGTGCTGACTTTACCTCAATCATTCATAATTTTCCATTCTCTTTTTCTTCAGTGAACATGACTTTTGGTTTGACGTATTGAGCAGAATTGGAAGTCAATCACTAGGGGGCATACCAAAATAGAATTCTTAACCAAGTATGATTTTTTCCCCAAACACAATCTCGTCTCCGGTCGTACTCTGAGCACTGCTGCATGGAACCCGCCAGAGACATTCAGCTGCATGTGGTAAGAAACAGCCAGGAAAATGAAATATTAGACATGTGTTTGGATTCAGTTTTTGTTGCTTCATTGTTTTGGCCTTTTACTTTTTAAGTCATTAAGAGGTAAAGTAAAAACTACTTTAGTGTGTTCAAATGCTCAGTTTAATGAGTTGTCACCGATCTATATTGGAAAAGCATGGCTATGTCATGTATGTTACTTTATGAGCAATCATAGCTATAAAGTTTTAACCCTAATGCTAACACACTAGACACATCTTTATTTACTGTTCAGTTCACTGGAGTTCGTTCATTGCTATTCACATGTTGTTCCCTGTCCAACTCCCCTCTGGGGAGTGCAACGGCTTCAGATGCCTGGCCGCTGACCGACCGGTGATGGCTGGACCCTAGACGGCCCTCCTGTGCCCTGATCCTGTTCTGTGAACCCGGATCCTCCCTTCCCTCATCTGGCTAGGATGACCCAATATCTGGCTAGGATGACCCCTACCCTAAGCCTCCCTCTGTCTCTTAGCTGAGTGGGCTCTGGTCCTACAGACTTGAACTCTATCTGCAAATGGATGTGCATTAGTCCTGGACACATCTGCAGCTGCCCGTCCATGGGAGTGGATTTCTTCTTCACTGTGGTTCTCCTCGAGGTTTCTCTTTTTTCCACTGTTTTTTTTTTTTTTGAGTTTTTCCTTGCTGAGAAGGAGGGTCTAAGGACAGGAGATGTTCTGGACAGTTATCCATTTGCTTGTTTTCTGTTGATTAATTTGCTTGTCTGTTTTTGACCAATGTCTGTTTCATTGTTTGATTTTCTAACTTTCTATTGGTTAAATCAATGATCCTGTTCAGTCCTAAGAGGCAACTGCTGTTGTGATTTTGGGCTTTACAAAAATAAATTGAATTGAATTGAATCTGAACCATAGACTGTATAAAGAAGTGGACTAAGGGACTGTGACATCGCCCATAATGTTTGGCTATTTCGAATTCCAACCGTGAGTATCATAGCAACCAAGGAGCCCACCCGGAGTGAGGCTGTTGAAGGTAATGCCCCTTCCCACCTGCACCGCTGGTTTAGCAGGGGGCAGGCATTTAGCAAAGCTGTCAATCAAACCTATTGCTAAAGCTAGTGGGAGCAACCTTAGGGAAGGTGACTCACTGGTCTGTTATTAATGTTCATATCTTGATTTATGGACAAAATAACCAAATAAAAACACCAGGATCATGTAGAGTGAGTTAGTATAAACATTTTAACACCAAAATGACGAGCCTGACAGCAGCAATTATGGAGAGAGGAGTGACAGTTTTTCATTGTAAAGGGAATTGGAGCCAGAGCCGATGGAGGCGGAAGTGGGCCCATTCACACTTCTTATTTGGGACGCGGTGGCTAGCAGGTTAGCTATGTCCATTTATATATGCAGTTTATGACCTGAACGCCTCGTAGTCCCCCGTTCACACCTATTCAGTTCTTGGACCTGGGTCTGAGTGGTCTGACAGGTTTTGGGGCAAAGACTTTTTGAATTCTGTTGTTTTGCACACTTTTGCATGTAAACATAGTGACTGCATCATCTAACTGACTAAATGACCATTATTACTTTCAACTTAGCCAAAGTTTAGATTACAGTGAGAAAGAAGAAAACGCATGAACTCATTTTCCATATGACAGTACAATCTGGACGTGGTTTAAAATAAGTGATTTGACTTTTGGAATATTACATCTGGGTAAACTTGTGCATATGTTGACTGCATCATAACCGCCCTACTGTTTGTGCTGCATGAAGATGGATCGCACCATATGCTTCAGCACTCAGTCTTCATCGTATGTCTGACTCAGATTCATTACATCTGCAGCGTTTCATCACAGTTTCATTATCATGACACAGATGGTTAAATGCAGAATTCACCGGCACATTTGTGTACAGTGTGTAAGTAATTCTAGTACGTGTGAGAAATCCCACCCACAACTTGGAGTCTGCTAATACAAAGAATAAAACCATTAATCTATTTTACACAGAAGTGGGAGGTTTCAAAGAAGGATTGTGTACTTTTACCACATAAAAGATATAAATAAAATGCATTCTAAGTTCTTAATATGTCAGTGATTTGTAAGCAGACGTATAAGGGAAAGACACAAACAGAAAGATTGTAAATGCCGTAGTATATACAAGTATGTACAAACAATATGTAACAATATGTAACTTTTGCGGTGAAGGTTCTGCCACCCGCTTGTCTCCATGGAGGTGATATTTCTTTGCCTGAAATGTTTCACAGTATAATATTAAATTTATCTATCTCCAGGCAGACAAGCACTTGACACTGCCCGGCCAAGTTACAGGTTAGATCTGAGGCGAGGCAAGCTTGTAAGAATTCATGCTTTTAAATGTATTTATGAGCAACAGAACACCTGCAACTGAATAAATGCAAAATAGGTTCATTGATCTATCTCCAAACAGACAAGCACCACCAGGCCAAGTTACAGGTTACATATGTGGAGAAGCAACCTTGGAAGAATTCACGTTTTTTTTTTTTTTTTCAAGGCATTTTTCACTGGTATTTGAATAAATGGAAGACGTGTTTAATGCCATACTGTCCAACGCAATAACATCACCATAGTTATACACAGGGAAGTGGCGGACTCCCTTTTGGAAAACTTACATAGTACCCCTTTTAATAAACAGTATTTTGCAAACATACATAAACTAGACTTTTTTTTTTTCTTGATATTCACTCCCAGACAGACAGAGAACGTGAAAGAAAGCCTCCACTACCTCGGAATCAAACCAGAGACCACGTTCTAACCACTGTTTCGCTTGTACGATCTTATTTGAACTTAGCATACTCTCCTATGCAGAACACGTTTACATAGTCTTTTACACTTGCCTTTTTTAGTAGTTAATCTTGCTTTCTGGGGCCCGCGGTGTATTACAGAGAAGTTAAATGTTCAGCAGAAAAGCATAGGAGTCAGAACATTACACAAGGTTGTAGAAAGAGTCGGTTCCTCCAGGCGCTGGCTAATGCTGTGACCCCCACTGTAAATCCATCAGTGCCATTGTGCTAATGAACTGATGTATGATTTAAAAGAACTGTCTCTGAACTCATTTCCAGCTGCTTTACAAAGTGCTGACGAAAGACCCTATGCGTTCCCCCCTTAAACCCCACTGTTATTGTGGCTATAAGCTGATTTGTGTTGCTCATTCACAAACCCTGATCCAGTCTGGCTGCCAGTTGATAACTTAGGTCAATGCATATAGAAGAAAGGGGAGCTAGTTTTTATGGGGGAAATGCTATTATGGGAACTAATGAGGCCACGGAGCCCCCCCGCTTAGAACCGCTGCTGCAAAGTCCTCTGTCAGATAGTGTGGATTATTTGCAGCGACAACAAACTTGAACAACATTACAATCAGCACAATTTCAGAAAGTCATGGTCAACAAAAACTGTGTAAACTAGTATTTTGTTTTTCTGTCATGAAAAAGAAAAGAAATGTTTAAAATGCTTCAGCAAACATCTGAAAGTCAAAAATAGTGCTGCAAAGTAATTATGCTAAAACTATGCCAGACCCCAATTCATGTTGTTTTCAAGACCAGAGGTGGTATAATCATTTTAGTAAATGTTCTATTTATTTATTTATTTATTTATTTATTTCTCTTTTCTTTTTTACTTTGTTTTAAATACATGTTGGTGCCACATTGCAATAACTACACTTTTAGTAAACTTAACAAAGCATGAACAAACAAAACTTTCTGGAGGTGGCTGGATGATTCCTTGAAACCATACTTTGGAACGTTCTATCATGGAGATAGAAGTTTGATGCTATAGTGTGGAATATTATAGCCAAAGATACATCAACAACCATGGAAACAAGTAGGAGGAGGCCCTGCTCCAGGCCAAATAAGAGTCAGGTTTGTGGAGATGCAAGCCCACTCGCAGTGAGGATGCATGTTTTTCTTCAGTTTTTCTGTGCAATTAAAAAAAAACAACAAAAAACATGCTTTTATTTTAGTCTATTTTTTTTTTTGCCTGAAATGTTATGTACTGTGCCTATTTAAAGCCCCAGGATTTTGTGTGCGTGTGTATTTTTGTAAAGACTAACAAAAAAGCATGTTTTTTAAATTATGGATGGGTTTTTTTTGCACTAAAAAGCATATAAAATCATGGGTTCTTTCTGGGTTTTTTTTTTTGTTTTTTTTTTTTAACCAAATTAACCTTGGACTATTTAATATAGCTAACCTCCCCAATAATAGCCATGCTGTATGCGTCTGTGCATGTTATTGGGGGCTGTGGGACTCCTGAGGTGAAACATCTGTAGATGTAATACAATTGTGAGATTAGCATTTGATCAGATAAAGGACATACAGGGACATACCGCTTTTTCATAATAGGGCTGGGCGATATGAGGATTTTTTTTTTCCTTATAATGATCAATCCCCATTTTCAGTTGTGTCTCATAAAAATGGCTTTCAGTATCAATTACTAGAGCATGAGCAATACAGAGATTAATTGGACAGCCCTGCTACTTCATAGTTAATTTCTGCTGTTCTGCTGTGTACTGGCTGCAAATATAAAGCGTTTTATTGTCCAAGAAGAAGGAAGTGCACTGTTAGCATGCTAGTTGTTGTTAGCAAGTTGTGAAAAGTGCTTGTAAACTCATCCCAGTGAATAATCAGGAAGCTCAAAATGCAGAATGTAAGTGAGGAAAAACTTTGGACCACTGAAAAACTTTTAAAATGAACTAGTTGTTTTCCACATTTTTTTAGACAGTAAAAATCAGGTACAGCGCCTTTAATGGAAATCTCAGGCTCAAGGGCGATATCAATAAATGCAATTGTACAGTCTTACCATGAAGAAGGCACACTCTTTTTGCACATATTCTCCTCATGTCTCTTACTAGGAGTATTCTCATCGATTGTTTGGCGTTCACCTACAGAACCGCTGTGATCAAAGTTAATGATGAGTGCCTCTCCGTTCCACACTATTAATTATTTTTGGAGTGTGGGTGGCAAGGTCAGGGTGTGAAATGGCACTGCTTCGCTGTGTTTGACTGATTTCCCTAATAGATAGACCGGAGGTGTTGTGAATTGTAATACAAGTGTGCAAGAGAGGATATAGCATAACGCAGACGGACTTATTAGTGGTGAGGGAGAGAGGGAATTGGTAAATACATTGTGGCAGATGCTTTGATGGCATTGATGAGACAGAGTTGCAGGGACAGACTATAGATAGGCAAGTGTTCACAAAATTTTTATAGTGATACTTCTCGCTATTCTCATCTTTGCGCTTTCAGCTTGTCCGAACCTTTGCCGTGGCGACAGCCCAGGACACCAGACTGGTGGTTTGATTCCAGCTCTCACTACTTGTTGTCATTGGGCAACACACTTTACCCCATTGGCTTAAATGTCTGTGTACAGTGGTGTATACATTTGTGAGTGGGTATTTATCACATTGTATTAAATCTGTATAAGCACTCATCATGGAGACAAAAATCAGGTTGTCATGATGTAAATCCTCACTAACATAATTTAAAAATAAAATATTGGTTAAAAGAGGTTAAAGTGGGGGTGTTACAATTCTATGGGGTATTAATTGTTAATACATAACATATTTAGATCACCATGTTACCTTTTATTGTCTTGAAAATGCAGTAAAGAAAATGTGTAATTAGTCTCCTTCAGAGCACTATCACAACACAAGCAATGTGCATCCCGTTAATGAAACTACTGCACATCGCATCAGGTTTGTGAAGTTATAGTGTTGTTTTGTATCCTGCTCTTGTATCTTTGTGAAAAATGGCCATGTAGGAGCATGGGCAGGAGCACTGCTGGTTACATAGGCTTGTGGGCTCAGCCTTGTACAAAAGGCATGGGCTTGTACTCCTAACAGTAAGAGGGTGCGAATAGTTCCCGGTAGAGAGAGCAAGATTACATAAACATGCATGGATGACATGTAAAGCCTTTGGTAACAGCCATCTTGTCTTCATGTGCATGTTTTTGATGATGTGTTGATGCGTTATAACATGATTTAAGGTTAGGCTGCTGAAGAGGACATCCAGGGTCTGCAGTACATTGCATCCTGTGGCTGTCAGACTGCTGAACTCCTCTTAAATGTACAGGCCCTTTACTAAGCCCTGCTGCACTTTTATCTGAATTTTTTTATCTAAAAACTAAGCACTTTATATAATATTATGCTGCTGATTTTTTACTCTGTGTGGGGCACAATTGCAACAAAATGTCTTTCTGTGTGCACTTGTGTATCTGAATGACAATAAAGTCAGTCCAGGGCTACATTCACACTGCAGAGTATTTGTCCCAATTCAGATTTTTTGTTTGTATCTGGTATTTTTTTATATAGTTGTTCACATTATAACAAAAATCCAACTGCTATGTGAACGGAATGCGACCGCGATGTGACCCGCATGTGCACAACAGAACACAACAGAACACAACAGAACACTCAGCACATTGTGCTTGTGGAAGTAAACATTGCCCCGATCCGTCTCAGTCCTGGCGCATTTGTGGCTATTTCAAGTTATTTGAGCAACTGGAGCCAACATTTACTTAATAGAGTGATTTCACAAAGCATATCAAGAAGGAAGAGGGCAAGGATTTTGGTTATGGCAATCTGTGGGACCCTTTGTGCCATTTCCATCAATTACATGTAAATGGCGTGAATGCGACATGAGTGTTCAGACTGAAGTCATATCGGATACATATCAGATTTATGACCACATACGACTGAGGCCTGGGTCTGATTTGAAAAAAATTTGAATCGAGTTGTTCACGCTGACATGAAAAAATCTGATACAGGTCACATATGGGTAAAAAAAAAAAATCTGATTTGGCCTGCAGTGTGAATATAGCCTCTGTCTAAATTAGCTGAGTGGTGACTATAGTTAGGATTAGGAAATGAATGTAAGCCAATGTAAACTCCCCAAGAAGCATGGAAACCCAACATGAGCGCCATTTTTGTTCTCCATCACGTAACAGCAATACCTGTCCTCACATCCCCTTATCTAAACCTCCGACTTTTGAGCCTTACACTGTTGAAATAACTCACCTCACTCACCTGTAAAAAAGGCAAATACACTTGAGCATAGACAATGGCTATAATTTCATGAGAAGGGTGGAGAGCGATGTCTACCCATTGAGCTAACCTGATTATAGGCCTTCAATGAGCATCCGGTCTAATCTAAAAGCAACACCTGGAGCGCGTAGCAATGCAAAACAGCCAGCATGCCAACGTCCTGGCACACCCCCACCGCGAGTGAATGAAAGTGGGCTATTCAGTGTCTGACCTTGGGGAGGTGTTCACGCTGCTATCCCGTCTCAGGAAAACGCAGCGAATACAGTCTTTTATTACAGAGTCAGTGTGAAATGTGTAATGTATGTTAATCCTTTTGGGATTGGGACACGGAGACCCAGGTTCTGAAGGGACACAATGGTAGTTTAAAGAGGAAGACATGGAGGAGAGGAAGGACAGTCAAGGAGAGGATGCAAAGAATTGCACTGGTGCTAATTTTACCTTATGTGAAATCGACAAAACATGAACAGAGATTTTAAAGACCAAATAGATTGTGTTTAGAAATGAGATTTTGATGCTAACGTCTATAGCTGAAGTTATACATGTTACCAACTAGCGTTCAAACAACATAAATTTTACTGCTGACAACAAATTACCTTTTTGTAGTGAATGTTCAACAAAGAACGCTGTCAACTTCTGTCCCAAGCCAGTGTCCCTTGAAATCATTTATTGTGTAAAATGAATAGCTCAAATACATAGCTACGTATATGACTACACGCTTTTCCTATACTTTACAAAGATGTGTGGTCTGAGCTTGGTCGTATTTCTCTGAGTTAAGATGGGGGTGATTGACAAGCTAATTAGCCAATCAGACAAATGTGTGCAGCGCCTGTACTAAAACAAGCAGTGGATTACAACAAAGAAGAAAAAAAGATAAACATCGCAAATTTATGCAGAATCAATTAGCTTAAAGCTGTCAGTATGGGATAAGAGAAGTTTGATTGTGTTCTAAATAATTCACGGTCAGTCAGCTCGTTTCCTATGTGTCACTGAAATAAACAAATCTGATTGCAGGGCAGAGGGAGTGGTAACCAGACTGACACCTTCTGTATTTATAACACCCGTCTGGCAGCCAGGCTTTATTTATTAGTGATGGGATTGTCGGCTCTTTTATGGGAATCAAATCTTTTGGTTCTATTCATTTCAAAGAGCCGTTCAAAAGACTGGCTTTTTTTATATTTATTTATATGACAGAAGTCAATGTGGGAACTCATTGTATTTACAATCTAATCACAGACAGAAATGACCAAGGCTCAGATGTGTATAAAATTGTTCAAACTGAGAGTGGGTGTGTGTTTACCCTTTGGAATGATGCATACTCTAAATAAAATGTTGCACTACAATAATAATAATAATTAAAACACAGAATTTTATTGCAATGCCAAATATGTTTTTTGTGCACAAAGCTCTCACTCGTGCCGCCTGCTCTGCGTTGGTGCTGATTCTTGCACTGGTTTAGGGTTAATCAGTATAAAATTCATACAAAAAAAAAAAAAAAAAAGATTTGGTTCTTTAAAAGAAAAATGAGTTCACAAACGTCACATCGCTATTATTTATCTAGGACTAAGCGCAAAGGAGCAAAAACTGAACTTTGAGTGGTTTTAGGAGGGGCAATAACTTAGCATTCAAACATTTTTTAAAAAGTAGTAAACTGTGTAAGGAATGGTTACACCTTTCCTTCTTGGTTCAGATTCCCTGTTGTCCAGTTTTTTAGCTCTGTTCGATCTACTGAGACCCCCTCAGGACCCCAGTCTGCTGTCCATCTCCATCTCAAAGCCAGGATGCTAATAGGTGCGAAAGCATTTATTAGGGGCTTGAATGATTTTGCTAAGTATGACTCAGGCACAGTGCACACTTAGTGTAGCTCAATAGACCTAGACTACAAAAAGAAACTGTAAACAATAGGTGTTTTTAGTTTCAGTGTAGTTAGCTCCTCCCTTCAGATAGATATAAGATAGTGTCCACCAGTGATCTGATTCAGATAGAATAAGATAGTGTCCACCAGTGATCTGACCAGAACTGAAGAAGCGGCTTGGAATGAGCAGCAGAACGTCTTCACTTCTACAACTTTTTGTCCAGTTGACAGATTTGATATTTTTCTTTTAGTATGGATCATTCCTGGATGACTGAGGGGTTACACAGACATTTCAAAAAATATAATTTATATTACACATTAAGTTCCACTCAATTTCATGAAATACGGTTGTGGAGTGTTTGGTCAGTGGCGCCTCACATGCAGTAGCTCCAGGATCGTATGACTGTGGCTCCTCAGCTCGGGTCATGCTATCCCTTCCCCATGTCTCCTCCCTGATCAGCATGCTCCCTGTGGCACCGTGTCGCCTGGCTGCCAACAAGACTGAGTGCCCGGATACTCTGTAATCTACAGCGGCCATGATGATGACTTTGAGGAGCCTTCTTCTTACCTTAGCGCTCCCTCTCACCTCCACTGTAATACCGGAGCTGTCAGCGGGCAGAGTTATGCGCGCGGCGACAAGAGGCCATTTTGTCACACCAATGAAAAGTGTGCAAAAGGAATGTGGGCAGCGGGGGGCTATAAATGTGTTTTATGACAAAGCAGAGGGGACTGCCTGTATGGAGCACATGCTGTTAATTAATGATGGCCCCACATGAACCCAAAGTGAACATTCAAGAGGTGCGTGCAAGGAATAGGTACTGGCTATCATCAAAAATCGTTCATATATGAGCTGGTGTTTTAATGTTTTTAATTTTTCTTGACTCAAAAGTAATATAGTAGTAACGATGTATGAGTTCTTCTGAAAAACCCCTCCATTCTGCATTATTACATCTACTTGCTCTATGCTGTGGTGATGTCTTTTGTGATGAGAGTGGAATTCAAATTGTATGCTGTATTTAATTTTCCTTATGCAATAAATCTGTGGTTTTAAAGGGTACGTATTATGTGAAATTTACTTTTTTTTTTTTTTTTAGCATGTTATAATGGTGTTCCCTCATCATTAGCTTACTAAACGTTGTATTTTGATTCATGCTTGTTTTGAGTAATTCTGCATTTGAGGCTAGTGCGCAGAATTGATTTCACCTAGGACCTATCCCCACCCACATCCCTTGTTGCGATTACTTGAAAAATTACTCTCACGTGTCCTGTCTTAACATCTTTTAAAACAATTAAAGCTGGAGTACCCGACTTCTTGTTTCCCCAGTGGAATATTATAAAAGCAGTACTTTGTGACATAATAAGACTGCTGCGAGCTGTCTGCATCTAATAAGAAAGTATTTTATCTTTCATAAACTAGGATTGACTGCGCAACTGTGGTTTGCCCCAGTTTTGTTTAGCTGTCTGAAAAAAACTGTTCTAAAGTCGTGCACGTGCCTTACAATTAACACATGTTGTGCCAAACAGTTTGTGAGTTTGATAGATACATGGGCTACTTCTTCCTTTCCGCAGTTTGAAAATCAGGTGCTCCAGTCAACCATCAACCAGACACATAAGAGATGTATGACAGATTAATTCAAGGTACAATATGTAACTTTCCGGAGATGGCACGTCACCTGCGATTCCATGGAGACAGAAAGTTTGAACCATACTTCAGAACTTTCTCCATGGAGACAGACAAGTACTGTGGTATATTATAGTCAAAAGAACAACATTTCCATGGAAACAAGGAGGAAGAGACCCTCCTTCAGGCCAGATAAGAGTTAGGTTTGTGTAGATGCTTTTCAGTGTGATAAACACAACCAAAATGAAATGAAAAAAAAACATGATTTTATTTAAGTCTGATTGGCTAAAAAGTTACATACTGTGGCTTTGAGCTAATGAAAGTGATTTTGGAAAGTATTCGAAGCAATTACAAAAAACACAACCACCTCCCCCCAACCAAAAAACCAAAAAAAAAAAAAACACAAAATGAAATATCAGAGCCAGAATCCAACCTTAGTATCCTTTATTCATTCTATCATCACTACAGTCCTTTACAAAAGCTACATTGGGCTATTGTAATTTCAGCTAGTGCTCCTCGAGATGGACTATGCAGCACTTGTCTAAAGCAATATGAAAAATACATTGACTCCAGGTAGAGGAAAGTGCAAGCAAACATCAAAGCCAGTGCACAAAAGACCGGGAGAGCAGCTGCATGAAAGATAGATGAGGCACTTAAAACCCAGATTAAAAAAAAAGTGTAGAGGAAAACAAAAAGGAATCTTTTATAAGTCATCAGAAAGAACACAGGGCCCCTCGTCAAATATACATGCAATTTTGAGACCCGAGCTGACCATTGAGTTACCTTTATGTTCCCGTGATGGGCTTTATGGAGGAGCATGTATAATGGAAGGACAGTGCGGGAACGATTCTTTTTGCAACTGTTTTATTCATACTCGTCATTTGATCTCTGAACTTTGACCCGTTATAGTTAAAACATAGCTCAAGCATAGAGTGTATATATAAATGGACATAGCTAACCTGCTAGCTGCCGCATTCCAAAGAGGAAGTGATCCGTCAACTCTGGCTCCAATTCACTTTACATTAGAAAACTGTGGCCCCTCTCTCTGTAACTGCTGCTGTCAGGCTCATCATTTTGGTCTTAAAGAGTTCGTAACTCGCTCTACATGATCCTGGTATTTTTATTTTGCTATTGTGTCCGTAACTCAAGATATGAACATTAATAAGAGACAAATCAGCTGCTTTCTTTCTCCGAGGTTGCTACAGGTTTGATTGACAGCATTGCCAAGCGCCCGTCCCCTGCTAAACCAGCAGTGAAGGTGGGAAGGAGCATTATCTTCAACAACTTCGCTCCAGATTGGCTCTTTGGTCACTATGATACTCACGGTTGTAATTCCTAATATGGAACTCGGCTCCAAATTCGCCCTATGACCGCTAGCCTCGATGAGCTTCATTTGACTGGAGCCGAACGCTATGGGTGACGTCACACTCTTTTGTCCACTTCTTTATAGTCTATGAGCTCAAGATATAACAAAACAGAGATGTCATGTTTTCTTTTTGTTTTTGTTTTTGTTACCTTTTTACAGTTTCACCTCAGAAAACACATGCATTTACACAGTTTAAGCCTAATCCTCCTGTCAATCACGCTCATCTGAAAACAGGAAATCACCGGTAATCAGACTCACAAGTATTGAAGATTTGAAGTATTCTGAATCCCAGCCATGCTCCGAAGCACATTGACAAGTAAATGGAAGGAGGAGTGAAGCCAGGAGCTACCTCAGATGATGTCAAAAAGAATACTGAGGTTCCTCGGATGTTTCCTCAGTATGGCTTTGTAAATGAATATGTACCACATATGTATTTTGCTTTCTGTCATTAACTGTACCTCATCTGATCTAAGACTAATGCTGCAACACTACATATGTTCTTTTCATCACCAAGGTCAAAATTTCTTACAAATAAAGCTAATTCATTTCTTCATTTTCTTATTGTATGCCGAAGATCCCGGGATATTGGAAAACCTACTTGAAGGCCTGACAAAAATACACACACAGAAAAAACATTTTTACTCTCACTTATTATTAAACAATAAAACAATCAGAAGATAAGAACATCATGAATTTCTCAAGCAGGGGGAATGAGTTCTGATAATAAACCTTATATAGATTTTTTTATAATTTAAATACATCAAATAGGCTGGAGAATGAAATAAATGAGACTTCTGGCCTCAATCTGAATTTGTAAAAGGAAAATATTCTGTGTGTACTTCAAACTAAAAGATGATGTTCAGATATTCATCAATAAGTGTACAAAAAAGGTCTTTTTTGTTGATAACTTCAAGTATTTTCTCAGTGCTTCCACAAGGCCCGTGTGCTGTAGATAGATTATAAGAGGACATCGATGGTCTTTGCAAACTAATATCCTGTTTAAAGACCCAGTCCTCAGCAGACGTACCAGGGCACTAAGTGAACAGAGTTGACGCTCTATTCTTTCAAGAAAAAGCTGTGTGATAGAAAAAATCTTGTGCGAACTTGGAGGAAATGGTGGACGAGACTGACGGGTAATTTGAGCTCTGCAAATTAGTGAACCAAAACCCCCTCAAAATCAATTATAATTCGAAATAAAACTAGTGACAATCTGGAGATGTGTGGAGGTAACACAGGTAGAGGTCAAGAACAAAGAGAGGCATGTCTGAGACTGCCGAACAAGATGAGAGCGATCTTGAGGCTAGGGAAGCTGGGGCTAGCGAAGCCAACGGAGCGGTGGCTAGCAAAGCTAATGAAGCAGAGCAAAGCCAGTCAAAGCTAATGCTAGACAAGCTAGCAAAGATTGGCTGTCAAATCCAAGATCTTGACACAAAGCTTTGAGGAGAACTAACCACGGGTAAAGATGAACTGAAGCAGGAAATATCTTCTCTTAAACAAGATATGGATCGAAAGTTTTAAGAAAGCAGCCAAGCACTGGAGGATCAAAAAGCAGGCCTGACCGAGGTGCTGTGCTAGAGGAGAGGAACACGGACACCAACGACTCGCTGCAGAAGATGCAAAAGCAGAGGATTATTTTCACTTACATACATATTTTATTTTCATCTGTTTTTAAGAGGAAAAAAATGGCCTATGCAAAGATAAATGCAGACTAAAGAGCTTTGCTTAGGTAATGAGGTAATAAGTATGTTGGACACTGCTAGACCTATGAGCAGGTGTCTCCAGCGCCAGGGCCTCATCTTTCGTGAGGACTCCTGTTCAACCACCAACAGAGACAAGGGGAGAGGTTTAGAGTTAACCTTGTTATGGAAGTGACAAGTTTTTTTGTTCTGAGTTTTATCATTTTTCCGTTAGTTTTTCATTGCCTGGGTGCACTAGTGTTTATGTAAATATAATATGCATACTCTTAATATTGTTTCATTGAATGTGAAGGGTCTGACAACTCCAAAGAAGAGGGGAAGGTTTTACAAAAAATGAAAAAGGAAAAAAGTACAGGTTGCCTTATTACAAGAGACTCATTTAAATAATCAAGAACATGAAAAACTTAGAAAGCTAGGATTCAGAAATACTACACTTCAAACAGACAGGGGCGTAAAAGAGGAGTGGCAATTCTGGTAATTCTAAGTTTGATTTGTGAGGGTCACAGTAGTTAATGTGTACGCTCCTCCTGAAAGTGACAGTTCTTCAAGTCTTTGTTCAGTGTAACTGCAATGGAGGCTGAGAGTATTTTAGTCTGTGGGGGGGGATTTTAATGTAGTCTTGAATCATAGATTGGACACAAGCAGTACCTATAAAAACAAAACGAGTGTAACTAAATTTGTCAAACTATCTCCAGAGGAATTAGGACTGATTGATGTATGGAGAACTATAAACCCCTTTGAGAAAGAATTTATGCACTGTTTCTGCCAGTCATAAAGTAGATGAAGTAGTAGTAGTGAAGAATGTAGTGAAGAATGTAAAACTGGATGGATCTGACCACAATTCTTTATACATGAAAATCAATATTTGTAATAGAAAAAACACACTTTGTGTAGAATAAACGTGGGCATTCTGAATAATGAAGCAATTGTGGAAGACATAAAAGGGGAAACAAAATGAAACATCGAGGAGAATGACAATGGAGAGGTAGACCCAGCAGTGGTGTGAGACGCCCTGAAAGCAGTTGTTTGGGGAAAGCTAATAGCTAAAGCAGTGTGGTTGAAGAAAATGAAAATGTATGAAGAATGTTCTGGAAGACTCAAAGAACTTGAAGTAAAATTTGTGACAAACAAACAAAAACAATGGAAATTTGTCAACAGATCCAAAATACAAGAAAAAGAAAGAAAGAAAAAATTACGATATACTAATAGAAGAATAAAAAAAAAGTTTATTTGAAACAAAGCTATCACAAAATGGGTCCTAGATCTACCAAAAAAAACAAACAAACTAAAAAACAGCAAGCATTACATACAATTTATGAAATCAAAAACCCAGAAAACAACACATTTTTTCATAAACCTGAGATATTAAAATAACATACAAACTTTTATGGAACACTATATTCAGAACCTCCCCCAGAAAGTGAAGAAGTCAACTTTTCTTCAACAAATGGATCTCCTAATTGGTTTGCTATGTTAACAGCATGGATCACAAGGGAGGAGATACTAAAAGCCACAAGCTCCTTAAAAAAGAGTAAATCACCAGGCAGTGACGGTTTCCTGGCTGAATGATACAAAGTATTTCAAAATGAATCGATACCGCTCTTACATAATTCATTAAAATGGTCAAGTTCATGGTCAGAAGCAATAATATCAGTTATTTTAAAACCAGGTAAAAACAAGCAATTCTGTGTTAATTATAGGCCTGTCTTAGTGTTGAATATAGACTATAAAACATGAACATCTGTAATATACAATGTAATTCAATGTCAAATCTGTAGAAATCATAACACTATATTCTCAACCAACAGAATTAAATGAATGGAAATCTGACAGGAATAATCCAATTGGAAAAGTCAACAAGACAGCATTTGAATATCTGGTTATGAGATAAATATTTCAAAAGACTCAAATTTTAAAATTCAGTTACAATCCCTCCCAATATAAAAAAAGCCTTCAAATTTAACTGGAAAATACAATCCATTCAATATTTAGGGGTTGAAATTACATTTTTGCAAGTACAGGAAAGGATACAGAAAGATTTTAGACTTCAGCTCTAGAATTGATGAAAAATGAACATCTTGCCCAGGTTTTTATTTTTATTCCAAGATCTACCAATAGGGAACTCACAGCTCACAACTTGGAATGGGATTGTATCTAGATTTATTTGGGACAACAAGAGACCCAGAGTGAGATATGAGACTTTCCAGCTACCCAAAGGAAAGGGTGGGATGGGTTTACCCAAGTTAAAAGAATACGACTATTACAGTTAAAATACCTGTACTGCTGATCTAATCCATATTATGAAAGATGTGAGTATATGGTTCAAAATACTCAACATACACAAGATTCAAAAGTGTGCAACACAGCCATTTCAAACCAGCCAAAATTATAAATACTTTACAGCGAAAGGGATGCCTGGTGTGTATAAGAGAGAAATGGGCGGCTGGAGAGCTTTCAAAATTTGACAAAGAAATATCAACTTGAAAAACAAGATTTCTTCAGGTTTATGCAAATGAGAGACTATCACAAAACAGAAATACAGTGCAACTCCTCCGTGGAAGAGAGTGGTGTAATTCAAACAGTAACTAAAGCCTACAAAATAGTAATCTTAGAATCATTTCAGCAAAATATAAAAAAGCTCTAATGATAAAAACACCGGTCTAAATGTGAAGGGGAATTGGGAAAAAGAACTGAACATAAAAATAGATGATGAACATTGGGTACATATGTGGAGGCAAAATGACACCACCACCAGCTCTCGAACATATGAGGGAGTTTGCCTGGAAGAACCTCATTAGAGTTTTGATTACACCTAAATTAAAGAGTAAACAGTTAAAGATACATCAT